>CM029022.1:40797672-40907382 GCA_016801055.1 Panax notoginseng
GAACTGTTGATTGATGTTGCAGGGATAAAAACTTGTTAATGGATTTTTAACATGGAGAAGATAATAGAGTTTATGGTCTATTTGACTCTTCTAATGGATTGGCACGTTTCGCGTTTTTGCAACTATGGTTGAAATTTTTTATCATTTACCATAATGTTCTAAATCTCTGATTTATTATTGATGAAGGCTATCGATAATTTAATTATCTTTAGTCATGTATTCTTTACTGAGCTATTGTGCTCACCCTTTTGCTTCACAATTCCTTTCAGGTAATAAGAGTGAGCTGGATCGAGCGAGGGTAACGGGGAAATAGAACGGTGGTCTCTAGCTGTGGAGGTTCTCCCGAAGCAGTATAGAAAAGTTTCATTTAGTAGTTTTATTTGTGTGAATCCAATAGGGTAAGGTGTACCCAACGTTGGAAGGGTGGTTTGCCACTATCATACAAGATGTCTAACGACATACAATCTCGTGTCATCATAAGACAGGGATGTGCTCATCCACTTGCTGCGTATATATACGAGCACTACCTATATAATCTTGGTGTTTGTTTAAAGTATAATTCTCAATTAGAGACAGTAGAGATAATGATATGTCAATAGAAGACTCACATTGGGAAGATATGTAGTAATCTTCTCGTTTTTCTTTGGGGTCTATTGGGTCAACCAAGAATAATTCTGTGGCCATATGATATCTATCATAACCTAGACGCATGGCCTCCCATATACGAAGGTTTCCTTGAGCACTTTCCAAAGATGCTAATTTCTAAAACAGTTTTTTGACTATACCTTTATGTAAGGTGTCATTGTGAGGTGATGTCCACGATTGGAACATGAGTCACATTTAGTATTATTTGTATCCAAACTCACAGCATATGTGTTGTTGTATTTTGCACGATAATTGTTTGTAATAAAGTTGTAGTTGTTTTCTGTACCATGTATTTGGCGATTCAGAATAGGTTGGATGGAGTGGACCTATTTTGGGTTGTCACAGTTGGTATCAGAGCCATAAGTAAAGAGCCCGAGCCTCTCGCTGGTGACTTCCTGTTGATAGGGGATGCACCGAAGCCAGACTCTTCGTAGGGGGACGCCGTTCTGCGTTGGCAAACTGATAGGTATCAATGTAAGGTACTGACATAGGTTGGTGTCCAGAGTTACAGTTGGTATCAGAGCTTAGGGATATGATCTCTGGCGGGAGATCGGAAAATAGAACTAGGAGGGGAGAGATGAGTAAATCATTCGCTTAGTGTGTCCTACCTAAGCTTATTTGTTGGTCAGTCATAATATCGGGATATTATGTGATATGTTAATTTGTTAAATTTACCCTTATTTTGAAGCTATATTCTAGAATGATATCTAAAATACAGGAGATGAGCAATGGAGAAATCATGATGACAGGGGAAGATGGAATCTGAAATGAAAGCAAGGTATTCTCAACTCTTTGAAATACTAAAGTACGTAAATTTCGGGGACGAAATTTCATTAAGGGGGAGATTGTAAGACCCCGAATTTTATGAATAAAAGTATTCAATTTTTTTTATAATTACAATTCAGTAAGTGGTTAAATTGATAAAAAGTTAAAGTTATGGGTGAAATGTGAAAACTTTTCAAAATACGCAAGTGGTTATAAAATATTCATTGTTGTCGGGGAATATTCGTTTGGTCGTGGAATATTCTTTCTGTCGGAGAATATTCGTACGACGGCGCAGACATTTGTGGGCCCCATAACAGAATAACTGTCGGATGAAGATAACGACAAAAATGAGTTTTTATAATTAACGGCGTAGTTGTTACCGTTAACACTGTTAGAATACCCGGTGGTTAAATATAGTAATATGCGTAGTTGCACAGTAGCACACGGTATTGTACAATATTTTTTTTATTATTGATTCGTACGTGAGAAGGCACTACTCAATAATTGTTACAGTAATTTCTGTTCAATATTTTATTTTATTGAATCAATAATTGTTGCGTTGATATTTTATATTATTGTTGTTTCAATAATTTTCACTGCACAGTATTTTCCATTATCAGATCAATAATTCATATTATTTGAATATTATTATTAGATAGCATATTGGCAATGTCTAAAAGTTCTGTCTAAGGAGAGATTTGGTCATCTAATTGCGAGCCAATAAGGAAAAATCCTTATTGGAAAGCCTCCCTCTTTCCTGGGAACGGCCTGGTTGTCATATGTGATTCTGTAATATTATTTGTGAATAATTAATTATTGATTCATATGATAAAAAAATATTTATTTTATGTGGATATAAATGAGGAATATATTTTAGTGTTAAAAATGAAGGAGTTAATGTTGAGGTTTTTATCAGTATTTTTGTCGGAATGGAGGTATTAAAAATCAGAGTTTTTGAGATATTTTGCGAGGGTTATAATTTTTTAATCCGACCGTTGGATCGTGGTAATTTTTGGATATGTTATACATATATAAGTTGAGTATATGTCCATAAACTTTGAACCGTTAAAAATGAACGTATGATTTGTTATGAATTTTAAGAATGACTGGTTCAAATTGTTGAAGTTTCGGAATTTATCATTTTGGTAGAAAATTCTAGAATTGGTGGGCCCCACTCTTGGTTGGTGAAGAAATGTGCTAAGATTTTTTATTCAAATGTGGTGGGTGGAAATAGTAGCAGGTAAAGCCATCAGGTTGCAGGTTAAGTTGCTTCGGCGTGCTAACATTTTCCTATAAATAGAGGGCTAAGTTAGAATTGAAAATCACACCAGAATTCATAAGTTTTCTCTCTTTCTCTCTCTAGATTATTGAGTGTATTTTGTGAGTATTTAGATACTTGGTGAGTTGCTATTCATCAGTGCAAGTTCTTTTCAGCGTCATATCCGATATTCTGTCAGAAGTGCTGCTCTTTTGAGGTAAGGGATAGTAAGGGATAGTAAGGGATTTTAAGGGTTGTTATGTTTTTCAGTTTCGTAATTTTTCTGACCTTCAAAAATTCTGGAAAAAATTTAAATGATATTTTGATGAGTTTTATTGATTGTGTCCAAAAATGGTGATTTTTGGATGTATAGATTAAGAGTTATGAAATTTACGGGGAAAGACTATTTTAAAAGTAACCGCTTATAATTCCTTGTGGTTAACTCCAAAATTGATGAAATTTTTATTGGGAGTACATGTATATGATAGGAGTATACTCTGTGAATTTCAGAATTTTTAGATAAAAGTACAATTTATGATAAATGTCTAAATATTCGGCTGTTTTGGCCATATGAAAAATAGTAAATGTGTTTTAAAATTCTGAGAAAAATATATGTTCACTATGGGACTATATTATGCTAAAGTCCAGAAAAAAAATATTTTTGGAGCTGATTTGGTATTTTTCATGAAAATGGTCTAGTTATGAGTAAATGAATTAAATATGTTTTGTGAAGTAAGAAAATTAGAAAATAGGATTTTATGGCTTGAGAATCCTATATGAGGTATATGCAGATTTTTGATGAGGATTTTTGGTTATTGGTGATGAAATCTTATGAGTTTGGCATTTTAGGATGATTAAATGCATTATTTAGTAAAGTGTAAACAATTAAAATAAATTGTTTATAAACTTAAGAAATATTATTCTTTCAATATCATTATACCAAAATATTGGTATGTATTTTATTGTAGAATTTCTAACTTTTTGTGTCGGGTTTACTATTCACGAGTTACTATTCATGAGTTACTATTCACGAGTTACTATTCATGGGTTACTATTCACGAGTTACTATTTACGACAAAATTGGTTTCTTTTTCTAACCAAATTATAGTTGATTTATGAATATTACTCTTGAAATTAAATCCATGTTTTGATCATATTGTTTTTATTATCATATATAACATTTTTATAACCTTGATGTTGAAATTCTCTTTCGCTTGAATGTAAAGATGGGTAAATTATTGGTATGATCATGACTATGGGTTCTCTTTGGCCAGTAGTGCAAAGTTGAATTGTTGACTGGTATGATCATGACCATTGAATTTATAACTGAATATCTTTAGCTTAAGTGCAAAGGTGAATTGATCAACATGGTTATAATTATTGTTTATATAAATTTTGAAATGATTATATATTTCTTTGAGATATTAATATCTTTGGCCCGTAGTGCAAAGATGACCTGTTGATAAATATCTTTGGACTGTAGTGCAAAGATGGTCTGTTGATGAATATCTTTGGCCTGTAGTGTAAAGATGGTCTGTGGATGAATATCTTTGGCCCGTAGTGCAAAGATGAATTTATTAGTATGATTATGAACAGGAATTGTGATTTGGTATAACCATGATTTTTGATGTTTCAGGTAAAGACATGTGATGAAAATTGTCTTCGTCCTGGATGCGAAGAGGAATTTAGAATCACAATTATGATTATGAGTTATTTATATGATTGTGGACCAGAACTGTTGATTGTTGTTGCAGGGATAAATATTGTTGATAGATTTTTAACATGGAGAAGATAATAGATTTTATGGTCTATTTGACTCTTCTAATGGATTGCACGTTCCATGCAACTATGGTTGAAATTTTTTATCATTTACCATATGTTCTAAATCTCTGATTTATTATTGATGAAGGCTATCGATAATTTAATTATCTTTAGTCATGATATTCTTTACTGAGCTAGTTGTGCTCACCCTTTTGCTTCACAATTCCTTTCAGGTAATAAGAGTGTAGCTGGATCGAGCGAGGGTAACGGGAAAATAGAACGGTGGTCTCTAGCTGTGGAGGTTCTCCCGAAGAAGTATAGAAATGTTCATTTAGTAGTTTTATTTGTTGAATCCAATAGGGTAAGGTGTACCCAACGTTGGAAGGGTGTTTTGCCACTATTTTACAAGATGTCTAATGACATACAACCTCGTGTCATCATAAGACAGGGATGTGCTCATTCACTTGCTGAGTATATATACGAGCACTACCTATATAATCTTGGTGTTTGTTTGAAGTATAATTCTCAATTAGAGACAGTAGAGATAATGATATGTCAATAGAAGACTCACCATTGGGAAGAATATGATAGTAATCTTCTCGTTTTTCTTTGGGGACTATTGGGTCAACCAAGGATAATTCTGTGGTCATATGATATCTATCATAACCTAGACGCATGGCCTCCCATATACGAAGGTTTCCTTGAGCACTTCCCAAAGATGCTAATTTCTAAAACAGTTTTTGACTATACCTTTATGTAAGGTGTCATTGTGAGGCGATGTTCCACGATTGGAACATGAGTCACATTTAGTATATATTTGTATCCAAACTCACAGCATATGTGTTGTTGTATTTTGCACGATAATTGTTGTAATAAAGTTGTAGTTGTTTTCTGTACCATGTATTTGGCGACTCAGAATAGGTTGGATGGAATGGACCTATTTTGGGGTTGTCACATTATGCATAAGCAACAAGTCATCAATCTATCAGTCCAATACATAGTCATATTCATAGCATAGCAACATGTCATCAATCTATCAATCCAATACAAATAAGTTAACCTTTACAATGTCAAAAATAGTTTTCAGATCTGACTATCAGTCCAAACCTTGTTGAAATGTTTCTTGCTACTTGTTTAATCACACACAAACAGATAATCTTATATCAACTATAGAACAAGAGCTTGAGGAAATTATCTTAGTCCAACTAAAATTGTAAAGATAAAATGCCAATGAACCATGCCAGTCAATGAATTGGGAAGAGCCAAGTAATCTATTAACATGCCAATGAACCATGCCATTCAATGAACACCAGCTGACCTAAACAGATGAACAGTTATCCAATAATGAAATAAGGTACACCAAGTAATCTATTAAAATGTACCTTAACAGGAATCTGTTGCACATTAGTTGCAGTCCCTTCAGTGGACTGATGTGGTCTGGTAGGAATGTCTGACTGTGTTGGCTGTGCAGTTAACTTGTTATTTGTCAGAAAATAAAAACATGTTAAACTGTTATAAATAAGAGTTAAAAATACATTATGTTCATGCCCTGTTATAAATAAGAGTTAAAAAATGCATTATGTCCATGCCCTGTTATAAATAAGAGTTAAAAATACACTGCTTGGTATGAAAAACATAAAGTACTGACCTTGTTCATTCTTGATTTAGGATGAAAAGGTAATGTACATGCCCTACTGTTATGCCCTAGTGCCACCTTTTCTTGTTGCTTTATGTTGGTTTTTTGGTTCATCTGCAGCCTTTCTTCTGTGTTTCCTTGGTCTGCCAGTGGGCTTATGATAGAGTGGAGGCTGAATCTGGGCAAAATTAGAATGAACCCATTCATGGTGACTTGGCACAGACTTTATGATAAAGTTATATGTGTTTAAGTAGACATCCTTGCTATAGCACTGATGGCAATAAGCCTCTGGTTGCTCCCTATTTGCCCATATTGCAGACACAGCATGTGTAAGACCCCGAATTTTATGAAATAAAAGTATTTAATTTTTTTTATAATTACTATTTAGTAAATGGTTTAAATTGATAAATGTTAAAGTTAAGGGTGATATATGAATTTTTTTCAAAATAATCAAGTGGTTATAAAATACTCATTGTTGTCGGGGAATATTCGTTTGGTCGTGGAATATTCTTGCTGTCGGGGAATATTCATACGACGGCGCAGCTTTTGTGGGCCCTATAACGAAAAGTGATTGGATGAAAAAAAACGACAAGTATAAGTTATTTACAAATAACGGCGTAGTTGTTACCGTTAACACTGTTGAAATACCCGGTGGTTAAAACACTGTAATACGCGTTGTTGCACAGTAGCACACGGTATTGCACCAATTATTGATTTTTACGTAAGAAGGCATTACTCAATAATTGTTACAGTAATTACTGTTCAGTATTTTATTTTATTGATTCCATAATTGCTACGTGGATATTTTATATTACTGTTGTTTCAATAATTGTCACTACACAGTATTTTCCATTATCGGAGAGTAATAATTCATATTATCTTAATAATATTATTAGATAACATTATTGACAATGTCTAGAAAGTTCTGTCTAAGGAGAGGTTTGGTCACCTAATTACGCGCCAGTAAGGAGAAATCCTTATTGGAAAGCCCCCTCTTTCCTGGGAATTGCTGGTTGCCGGTACTGTGATTCTGTAATATTATTTATGAATAATTAATTATTGATTTATATGATGAGAAAAATATTATTTTATGTGGATATAGATGGAGAAAATTTTTAAATGTGACAATTGTTGAAAATTAATATTTTATCTTTTTCTGATAAAATAATTCATTTAAATATATTATTTTAATAATATATTGATGGTGATATTTTTAATGAATGTGGGATATATGAGTATATGAGGAGGAAGAGTATTTTTGTGGCATTAAATGATTAACACATATTTTGTGTGTTGGTGGACACAATTCTTGACCGAAAATTTATTATTGACTGTAAAATCGCCCGTTTATGGATTTCGGTCAATTTTATTTGAAATTTGGAAAAACTTTCTTCTGCAAAGTTGTAGAGAATTGAATTTCCTATAAAAATTCGCGAGATTCGAATTTTCTGATAAAAGGGCTATTTATTATGAATTATTGAAGTTCTGAAGTTCGAAATAATTGATTTTTGGGAGTTTTATTTATTTTTATTAACAAAAACGTTTTTTACACTTTGGTGGACCCCACTTGCACATGTTGATGGCTGAATCCAGATTTTCAAAGGTGGGCTAAGGAAAATTTATAATTATATTATTATTTTATTAAATTTTCTGCTTTGGTGTTCTAAGCAATTTCCTATAAATAGGGTGCTTAGGTTAGAATTGAAAATCATACCAGAAACACAAGTTTCTCTCTATTTCTCTCTCTATATCAAGTGTATTCTTGTGAGTATTTTGATATCTTGAGTGTTGCTATACGATGCAAGTTCGTTCAGCGTTATTCCAGTCAGGAGTACTACACTTTTGAGGTAAGGGATAATAAGGGATGTTATTTTTTTAAAAATGATATTATTTCTTTCAATATCATTATACCGGAATATTGGTAAGATTTTTCTTGTGAAATTCTTATCTTTTCATGTCGGGGTTACTATTCACGAGTTACTATTCACGATGGGTTACTATTCATGAGTTACTATTCAAGAGTTACTATTTACGGGTACTATTCACTACAAAATTGGTTTCTTTTTCTAGCCAAATTATAGTTTATTTATGAATATTACTCTAGAGATTAAAACTATGTATTGATTATATTGATTTTATTATCATATATACATTTTTATAACCCTGATGTTAAAATTCTCTTTCACTGGAGTGTAAAGATGGGTAGATTATTGGTATGATCATGACTAGGGTTCTCTTTGTCCAGTAGTGAAAAGTTGAATTGTGACTGGTATGATCATGACCATTGAATTTATAATTGAATATCTTTAGCTAAGTGCAAAGGTGAATTGATCAACATGGTTATAATTATTGTTTATATAAATTCTGAAATGATTATATATTTCTTTGAGATATGAATATCATTGGCCCGTAGTGCAAAAATGAATTATTGATGAATATCTTTGGCATGTAGTGCAAAGATGAACTGTTGATGAATATCTTTGGCTCGTAGTGCAAAGATGAATTTATTAGTATGATTATGAACAGTAACTGTGATTTGGTATAACCATGATCTTTGATGTTTCAGGTAAAGACAGGTGATGAAAATTATCTTCGTCCTGGATGAGAAAAGGAATTTAGAACTACAATTATGATTATGAGTTATTCACATGATTGTGGAAAGGAACTGTTGATTGATGTTACAGGGTTAAAACGTTGTTGGTGGACTTTTAACATGGAGAAGATAATTGACTTTATGGTCTATTTGACTCTTCTAATGGATTGTTCATTCCGCTGCAACTATGTTTGAAAAGTTTTATCATCTACCATATGTTTTAAATCTCTGATTTATTACTGATAAAAACTATTGATAATTTATTTATCTTTAGTCATGATATTCTTTACTGGGCTAGTTGTGCTCACCCTTTTGCTTCACAATTTCTTTCAGGTAATAGAAGTGTAGCTGGGTCAAGCGGGGGATAACCGGGGAATAGAACGGTGGTCTATAGCTGTTGAGGGTGAGGTGAACTTAACTTGGAAGGGTGTTTTGTCACTATCATACAAGATGTCTAATGACATACAACCTCGTGTCATTATAAGACAGGGTTGTGCTTATCCACTTGTTGAGTATATTTACAAGCACTACCTATATAATCTTGGTGTTTGTTTGGAGTATAATTCCCAATTGGAGACAGTGGAGATAACGATATGTCAAGAGAAGACTCGCCATTGGGAAGAATATGATAGTAATCTTCTCATTTTTCTTTGGGGTCTATTGGGTCAACCAAGGATAATTCTGTGGCCATATGATATCTATCATAACCTAGAAGCATGGCCTCCCACATACGAGGGTTTCCTTGAGCACTTCCCAAAGATTCTAATTTCTAAAACAGTTTTTGACTATACCTTTATGTAAGGTGTCATTGTGGCGTGTTATCCAAGGTTGAGACATGAGTCACAGTTGGTATATATTTGTATTCAAACTCACAGCATATGTGTTGTTATATTTTGCACGACAATTGTTGTAATAAAGTTATAGTTGTTATCTGTACCATGTATTTGGCGTCACAAAATGGGTTGGATGGATTGGACCTGTTTTGGGGGCGTCACAGCATGTCTGCATGGAATCCCACTAAGCTGCCACATTTTATAACCACAAGTCCAATCATTCAAATTCACAACCCATGTTCTGTCATCAACTTCTACTTCAAATTCTCCACACCCATACTTCAAAGCAGTGCATCCCCTACAAGCTTTCTTAATCATCTCCAATTTTTTTCTGAATTCTGGGCCCAAGTGACTTACATACTTGTCCATGCCTTCCCTTTTTACCTGAAACCTAACCATTAATTTCTTCCTTATCCACCCTAGCATGTTTATTATACCTTTTTCCCTTGCCTCCAAGATGTAATTATTCCATGACTCATTCAAGTTGTTCACTACTACATCACACTTACAGTGGGGTGAAAAATGAGACCTGACCCAAAATTTTGGCCCATCATCCAATAACCACTTAGCTGCTTCTGCATCAGCTTTGTGCACCTCTTTCATGGCTGCTTCAAATGAGAACATGTCACCACAACTAGCTGCATTCTAGAACAAATCCCTAAGTAGCTTCCCCTAAACTTAATTTTGAAGTTATTGTACAAATGCTTTAAACAAAATCTATGTTCATTGTTGGGTAACATTATATTGAACACTCTACTACCCCCTTTTGCCTATCAAAAATGAAAACATACCTTCTTGTTTCATTTTCACCTATGTCATTTAGAAGCTGAGTAAGAAACCACTACCAACTATCTTTACATTTAATTTCAACAACAACAACTGCAATGGGAAATATGTTGTCATTAGCATCTCTTCCTATATCACTTAGTAGCTGCCCTCCAAAAACCCCCTTTAAAAAATACCCATCTAATCCTATAATAGGTCTACACCCAACTAGGAAACCATGTTTGGAAGCAGCAAGCTCATATAAAGCCTCTGAAAATCCCACTTAGGATTATCTCTCAAGTCATGCATATATTTTTTGGCCAAGTATCTACTGTCAACAAGATGATTCTTATCCTGTCCAGCACATGTATGGTCCCGCCCCCCCAAAGATTTTATCTTAAAAGTTTGTTCACCCTGTTTGAGTGATGCATGAATCCTCCATTTACAATTTTTAGCTTTACACTTAGCAGTTATTCTTTTTCTGTCGTTTTAAATATACTTTATGTCAAATCCCCCTTTAACAAAAAATTCAACTAATGCTTGTCTAAAAATTTCATTATTTGAAAATTTCGTTCCAATCTCAAATTTTATCTTACCCATATCAGTTGCCTCATTAAACTCCATACATCCATCCCCTTCCAAATTGTCCTCATCATCTGACAGAACAAACTTCCTCCTTAATGCATCTTTCCTTTCTCCATCATCATCACTCCACCAATCCTCTACAAAGACATCATTCATGTTCACCTTTGGTTCATCTATTTTTTTTGTGCCTTCTTCGAATATATCATCATCCTCAGGCCCCTCTAGATCCTCATCCATCCATGGTGGATGCTCTGCTTCTTCCCCATTATCATTATCAGCTTGTTTTATAATTTTTTCCTTTGTATGTTTTGTTTATTTTTTAGGATTTCTAGTTTGTTTCCCTTTTCCTTTGTCTGTTTCTTTCTGCTGCCCTTTATCTGTTTCTTTTTGCTTCCCTTTATCAATAGTACCACTTTGGTTAATGTTATCAGTTGTTTCACTTTGAACACCAAAGTCTTTTTCATTTTCACTTTGGTTCATGTTATCAATTGTCAAACCACAAATTTGCCTAATAGTTTGGTTAATGTTATCATTTTCAACATCTTCTGGCCTAACAACTTGTATGGGACCCCCCATTTCTTGTCCATATATATGCACCTCCTCACTCTCTGCATTAACTAAGAAACCAATTATATCAATGACATCTTTGTCATTTTGCATATATAATGCCCCACCCTCCCAAATTTCATACCCCGGTACAAGATAATAAATATTCACATTTGAAACTGGACATAAAGTAGAGTATACTAAGCAAAGAAAGGTAATCCAACCCAGCATTCTCTATTATTTCTTCACTACCCCAACATATTTATGTACTGGATCTTGAACAAACTTCCCACCATAATGAAAAATAATTCTAACAGACATTCTGCATTAAACAAATGAAGGAGAAATGTTTGAATAATATACAAAACATTATAACAAGTATCACAAAAAGGGGACCAAAGTCAGTGGTAGACACATGGGAACAATAATAGTAATAAAGAAAGGGGGGACCATAGTAGTGAGCATAATTTATCCAGGACCAAATATACTAACTAATTCCACAAAAAAACATGCATGCATATACAACAAATAACTCAAAATTAAAAACAAAGTACATATGATATCTATCAGACAAGGAAAAAATTACCTAAAGCGGCACCAAATTAAATATCACAGACCAAGTGTAGGTGGGAACCTAGTAACTCACGAAGATCCACCACGAACACACAAACCCACACCCTATTTCTCTCTCCTCTCTAGCCCTAGATATCACCACGATCGCTTGCTTCTCTAGCCCTAGATATCAAACTGAAATGAAATGAAAGAAAACCCTTATTGCATCTGTCGTTTTCAATATATATATGGAGGGTAATTAAGTCTTTAGCCAACTAAAGTAACGGAGCTAAACGAAAAGCATTTTTTGACTTCAACTCAAAAAGTCGAGAGTTTAAATATAGCTTTACTGACTACATGTGGTTAAGTGGGAAAGCGCCCAAACCCCAGGTGGTTATCTGAACTTTACCCTTCATTTAAAATAAAGAGGATCCGCCATCATTATTCACGAATAGAAGATAAAACACTATTAATTAATGGTAAAATATAATAATTTTTTTGATTCAAATATCATAAAAATGTATAGTTAAGGCAAAAATATCACAAAAACTTCAATTTGATGATCTGATTGAAACGGTCTTAAGATAAAAAAAATGAATTAAAAGAATATGAGTTATCAATTTGAGGAACACGAGTGGGAGATGGAGAGAGTGAAATTAGAAGTATGAATGAGCATAACTTAAAATGATATATTTTTTCTTTGTTTACTATTAAATTCTTGAAAAATTAAATTTGACACTTAACTGAGTAGTATTGGGAGCTGTCGTTGACACTCCTAAATTAACCTCACTTTCACTTCATAATTTATAATAATTAGCACAGTAGCAAGTAAGGATCGATCCCACAGAGAGTAAAGTTATTTTAGAATTATTCTATTATTTCAACAGAAAATAAAGATGGGGGTTTTTGAAAATTATTTTTAAACTAAGAATAAAAATTAATGATTTAACCAAATATGTAAAAACTTTAGTTCTGCAGTTCAGTTTCACCGAGTACAATAATCAATTAATCAAGTTATTATTATTTTTTCCTTCAATGAAACTATTAGCCCTAGATAACAATAAGCTCTACTATCCGAAATTCTCCTTAGATTATCACTGTATGAAATAAGCTCTCCACCAGATTCTAACTAGCATACAACCTAGAATAAGCTCTCTAGATTTAATATGATAGAAGCATTAAGAAATAGAGAATTAGGTTAATCCAAGTAACAAACACATAAGCTCGATTTGTTTAACTTGTTTTATGATAATCTTAGCAATAAACAAAAGCTTGTCCACAATAATTATTACCAAGTTACTACTTATGATGAAGACAGATATCAATTACACATAATATCAATCTTAATCTAGCATATGTTAACGATCAAACTAATTCAATTGGTCATATCAAATTAATTAAATCAATTAGCATGCAATCAATAAAAACAGATTATCAGAAGAAATTTCACACAATAAGAAATAAATAATAATACTCAATTAATCAATTATTTGTAACAAGGATTCACCTCCCTTTAGAACTGAATAAAAATAACTAGCCTGACATGCTCTTGAGTCTGCCCTCCAATAGATGATAGTTGATAATTGAATGAATAAAACCCTTACTCTCATCCTCTATTTATAGTGCTAGACAAAGTCTCCTATAGAAAGTAGAAATCCAAATCCTAAAAAGAATTTTAAATTACACTAATTTCCATAAAGAAATAGAATTCAATTTGAAAATAAATCTTAGTCTAAAAGAAATCTTAATTACAATATAATTGTAAAAACTAATCTTCTAGAATCCAAAATTCAGATTTGAAATTGGAATTAAATCCCACAATTGTCATATGCTTAAACTCATTGCCGCGTGAATCCAAATTCATTTATGATACTAATTATTGAATCCTTGATTTGCTAGGAATCCCGTAAACCTCCTCCAATTTATTTCTAAAATCATGAAACCCCTTCAATTGTACCTAAAATAAAAATATAAGCACATGATATGCATGTGCCACGGTTACCACTTACCAGGTACATTTTAAATTGAGATAGATAAACTTCTTTTTTATGTGTATACAAAAGCTCAAGGAGTGAGAATTGCACAAATCTAACAGTCCAACTCCTCTAAAGGACAACCTATAATGTCCACAGTATGTACACCTACAGCTTGAGTTGTACTCGAGAGTAGTTAGCATGAAATTAATTTTGGTCAATTGATTAATATAGTATCGACACGCAAACTATGAAGAAATCTCTCTGCGTGTCAGCACTGTATTGGTCAATTGACCAACTTATCATAAAGTTAACTTCATAATAATCGGATCCGTTATACTCATACATGCAGTTTGTGTCATGCGTGACGTCAAAAGTTAAATAAATATTAATTTAAATTTTTTAATTTATTTTAAAAAATCAAATTTGAGCTTATAATTTAAAAAGAAAAGAGCATCATTCAAGCTTTATTTGAGAGAACGTTTCTTGTCAACCCCTTTAGATCTCTCCTATCAAGAAGTTTTAATGTAAATTTGTCGCATTTGGAATTTCGAATCTAAGTAGAGAATGCTAGCTATAATATGGTTGCCCCGATGAACCATTTCATTAAGGAAAAATAAAACTAGTTTGGCAGCATAAGTTACTGAATGATAAGAAGACTTTAGTTATATTAGAACATGATCACCCTTTTATTATTCTTCAGTCTTTGTGGCGCACACACTGTGTGCACAATTTAAAAAAAAATCTAAATAAGAATTATAAAATATGAACGAGAAAATAAAAGAAAGAAGTTAAGGGTATAAAATGGGAGAGAGATGTTACAAATTTTTTAAAAAAAATCATTTATTTTCTCTACTCTACCTTAATAATTATATAGATGTAAAAACAATATTAAAATAACAGTCTAAATATTTCAAAAATGCAAGAATGTGTGTGTACGTACTACGTGTTAGGAAGATGTATATTTTCATATAAATCAGAATTTAAATTTGGTAGATTAACGTAAAAGCAAAAAATGTAAAAAAATAATTGTAATATGTCAAGGCTAGTATTCAGTATTAAGCCCTCCTTTGGTGCTTAGAGTTATTAGCGTTTATCTTCCTGAATACAATGACAATATATACTATAACAGTACTACAAATAGCACACACGTTGAACCAGATAATATTTTTGTAAGACCCCAAATTATTAATAAATGGTTTTTAATTTTTTTTATTTATTATTTTGAAATAGTAAGGGTTAATGTGGTTAGTTATGGGTAAAATGCGCAAATATTTCAAATAACCAGGTGGTTATAAAATATTCATTTTTGTCGGGAAATATTCGCTTGGTCGTGGAATATTCTTACTGTCGGAGAATATTCGTACGACGACGCAGTCTTTGTGGGCCCCATAACGGAAAGCGATTGGATGAAGAAAACGACAAAAATAAGTTGTTTATAAATAACGGCGTAGTTGTTACCGTTAATACTGTTGGAATACCCGATGGTTAAAGCACAGTAATACGCGTTGTTGCACAGTAGCACACGGTATTGCACCAATTATTGATTCTTACGTAAGAAGGCACTACTCAATAATTGTTACAGTAATTACTGTTCAATATTGTACTTTATTGATTCAATAATTGCTGCGTTGATATTTTATATTACTGTTGTTTTAATAATTGTCACTACACAGTACTTTCTATTATCGGAATAATAATTCATATTATCTGAATAATATTATTAGATAACATTATTGGCAATGTCTAGAAAGTTCGGTCTAAGGAGAGGTTTGGTCATCTAATTGCGCGCCAGTAAGGAGAGATCCTTATTGGAAAGTCTCCTCTTTCCTGGGAACGGCCTGGTTGCCAGTACTGTGATTCTGTAATATTATTTGTGTATAATTAATTATTAATTTATATGATGAGGAAAATATTGATTTTATGTGGATATAGATGGAGAAAATTTTTAATGTGACAATTGTTGAAAATTAATATTTTATCTTTTTCTGATAAAATAATTCATTTAAATATATTATTTTAATAGTATATTGATGGTGATATTTTTACAATGAATGTGGGATATATGAGTATATGAGGAGGAAGAGTATTTTTGTGGTATTAAATGATTAACACATGTTTTGTGTGTTGGTGGACACAATTCTTGACCGAAAATTTATTGTTGACTGTAAAATCGCCCGTTTGTGGATTTCGGTCAATTTCTGTTTGAAATTTGGAAAAATTTTCTTCTGCAAAGTTGTAGAGAATTGAATTTTCTATAAAAATTCACGAGATTTGAATTTTCTGATAAAAGGGCTATTTATTATGAATTATTGAAGTTCTGAAATAATTGATTTTTGGGAGTTTTAGTTAATTATTTTGAGAAAAACGTTTTTTGTATTTTTTTGGACATCATAAACATGTGCAAGGTGGCTGATTTCAGATTTTCTATGGTGGGCTTGAAAATTTATATATATATATATTATACTAATTTATGCTTTGGTGTTCTAAGCATTTTCCTATAAATAGGGTGCTTAGGTTAGAATTGAAAAAACACACCAGAAACACAAGTTTCTCTCTATTTCTCTCTCTATATCGAGCGTATTCTTGTGAGTATTTGATACTTTGAGTGTTGATATACGGTGCAAGTTTCCTTCAGCACTATATCTAGTATTCCAGTCAGAAGTACCGTCTTTCCGAGGTAAGAGATGTTATTTCTTCTTAAATGATATTATTTTCTTCAATATCATTATGCCGAAATATTGATCTGAACTTTTCATCAAATTTGGAACTTTTCATGTTGGGGTTACTATTTATGAGTTACTATTCACGAGTTACTATTCACCGAAAAATGAAATTTTCTTCTTTTCGTCCAAAATATCTATTCTGGATACTAGCTTTGATTGTATCCATGTTTTGATCATTCTTGAATTTTACTCCACTATGATTATTTATGAGGTATTTTTGGACATAGAATAGCTGAAATACGAATCCTTAATATTTATTATTTTGTTTCACTGGATTCGTTTCCTTTAAAATATTTTTTATCATCTTCAGTCTTAAATGATGATATAATTGAATATCTTTGGCCTATAGTGCAAAGATGAATGATTTCTGATGAATATATTTGGCCCGTAGTGCAAAGATGAATAGGTGTTGAGATGAACATGACCAACTGATGAATATCTTTGGCCTGTAGTGTAAAGATGACAATTTGATTCAAGATATTTATTGATTGATGTTACAGGGATAAAATATTGATGATGAGCTTTTAAATTCATAGATAATCGTAGATTTCATTCTCTACGTAACTCTTCTATGAATTATTATTTTCGCTGCGAATATTGATTTAAAAGTTGTTTTCTATTGTATTCTATTAGATTTTTCCCTGTTGAAGACTAACGATAATTTGTTGTATATTATCTTAGTCATAATATTCTTTACTGGGCTAGTTGAGCTCACCCTTTTCCTTGTTGTTCCATTTTTCTTCTCAGGAGGCGAGAATGTAGCGAGTACTAGTCGGGGTATGGAATGATGGTTCAAGACAGTTGTTTTTGTAGTCCTCACTATTTTGTAAAATAGTGTATCAATAAGTATAATGAGGACTTAATTGAGTATGAATACTGTCTAGATGACAATATCTGTATTTAAACTCACAGTATATGTGTTGTCGTATTTTGCACGACAATTGTAATAATAAAGTTGTAGTTATTTTCTGTACTATGTATTTGGCGACTCAAAATGGGTTAGATGGATTGGACCTATTTTGGGGGCGTCACAGTTGGTATCAGAGCTTAGGGATATGATCTCTGGCGGAGATCGGGGAATAGAACTAGGAGGGGAGAGACGAGTAAATCCTTCGCTAGTGTGTCCTACCTAAGCTTATTTATTGGTCGGTCATAATATAGGGGTATTATGTGATTTGTTAATTTGTTAAATTAACCCTTGTTTATGGCAGTATTTGAGAATGTCGATTGAGAATGTTAACAGTGGAGTAAATGAGACCGTGGAGACACATTTGCTGACCAACGAGGAGAACGTGCAACAGGCTGGCAATATTCCTCCTGTAAACAACACCACTAAGCAGACGATGAACGACGGGATGTTTAGGAGTTTTTTTTCAGTTCATGCAAAACCAGACGAGGGAGACTCGTGTACAAAATACGTGTAGAAATGATAGCAACGCGCGGCTTGTCACGACCAAGCAGTTCAAGGAGTTAGGACCACCAGAATTCTGGGGAAAGCTGGATCCGATTAAGGCAGAGACGTGGGTCAAACAAATTACCAAGATATTCGATGTCTTGGGATGCATGGAAGAACAGAAGGTTCCGTTCGCCACCTTTATGTTCCGTGGCGAGGCAGACTACTGGTGGGAGTCTGTGAAACGTACTCAACCTGCCGCACTCAGCATGTCTTGGGAGACATTTCAGAAACTGTTCAATGACAAGTACTTTCCTGAAAGTATTCGTCATATGAAGGAGGTAGAGTTTATTAGACTGGAGCAGAATAACATGACGGTGTCCCAGTACGAGGCGAAGTTTGCAAAGTTGTCCAGGTTTGCACCTCATTTGGTGGAGAATGAGGAACGTATGACGCGGATGTTTCTGAGAGGTTTGAAACCTGACATACGTCAATATCTCATTTCTCATAAATTTTCTCTCTATTCAGATGTTGTCAACAGGGCTCAATTATTAGAGCGATATAACGAGTACGGTCAATCGAGGGACCACAACCAGGATCATACCGGTGACAGCAGTCATCAGAATAATGATAACCAGCGAAGAAAGAAGAATACGGACAAGAGCGGCAACCACTCTGGTGGTAATCGTGGCCATGAAAATAGAAGAAGCGAGTCGGGGGGAGATTTTAAAAAGAGGAGATTCAACAATGACAATACGAAGACGTCAGCACCAGCAGCAACTGGTTCCAAGGGAGGAGAACGACCACCGGTCATATGCTATAAGTGCGGAAAAGAAGGACATATCAGCCTAAACTGCCCACAACAGTTTAAGGTATGTTATAATTGTGGAAAGGAAGGACATATCGCTCGAGATTGCACTGTAGCGAAATCAAGTCCAGCGGGGATGGTAACTCAAAAAGTTGTCCCAGAAAAGTCAAAGTCAACGGTTCCTGGAAGAGCGTTTTTCGTGACTGGTCAGAATACGAGGAACCCGAACGAAGTTAGCACGGGTTAGTTAATTATAAATTTTTGCGAAGTCTATACCTTATTAGATACCGGTTCTACCCATTCATTTATTTCTCCTGCTTATACTCAACGTTTAAAATTGACTCCGGAGAAAATTAGACTTTGACTTATCTGTTGAAACTTCGTTAGGAGAAATTTTCGTTACATCCACTATTTATAAATCTTGTTTGATACAAGTTGGCACCATCACATTACCTGTTGACCTTATCTCTTTAAAGATACTTGCTTTTGATGTGATTTTAAGGTTAAATACTCATCATGCCAAAATTGATTGCTTTTGTAAGGTTGTTAGTTTTTATATTCCTAGGCAACCTGTTATTCAAATTCAAGCAACCAAACCATTTGAAGTCAAACACTTTCATATCAAGCCATGAAGTCATTCGTTTATTGAAAAACGGATGTCAAGTTTTCTTAGCCCATGTTATGGATTTGAATAAAGACACGTCAGATTTGAATAATATTCCTGTTGTTATTGATTTTCCTGACGTATTTCTTAAAGAATTTCTTGGCTTACTCCCAGAGCGTGATATTAAATTTTGTATCGACCTTGAACCCGGTACAAAACCCATTTCGAAAATCTCATATCGAATGGCTCCTATTGAACTTCAGGTGTTAAAAATCCAACTATAGAAGTTGATAACCGAGCCTCTATCTGGTGACTTCCTTTGTGGAATGCATTGAAGCCAGACTCTCCGTAGGGGACGCCATATTCGTGCGGTAGTAAACTGATAGGTGTCATTGTGACGTGCTATCCAAGATTGGGATATGAGTCACAGTTGAGAGCAAACCTAAGTCAGTAATCGAAATACGTAGCTTTCTAGGCTTAGCTGGTTACTATCGGAGATTCGTGGAAGGATTTCTCGAATCGGTACTCCGTTAACTCAGCTGACTCGAAAAGATACAAACTTCGAATGGACCGAGGAATGCGAGAAGAGCTTCCAACATGCGACACCGACGTTGGCTCGAGCTGTTGAAAGATTTCGATCATACCATCCAATACCATCCTGGAAAAGCAAACATGGTAGCTGACGCGTTGAGTAGAAGATCATATGCAGGAACGAGTGCGATGATGTCAATTATACGCGTAGAACCAACTTTAATCGATAAAGTTAAAGTTGCTCAAGCTACAGACCCGGAGCTGATGTGTATAAAGAAGAAGGTGCAAGAATGTGTTATTCTAGAAGTAAGAGTCGATGAAGAGAAGAAAGCTCAAGCCTTCGATTTATTTGAAATCCTCGATCGAGTAGGAACTGTGGCCTATAGACTCGCCTTAACGCTAAGTATGTCACGTTATTCACGTATCGATGTTACGTAAATATGTGGATGACCCGAACCACGTTATTTAGTTAGAACCGGACGAGATAGCCGAAAACTTAACGTACGAGGAGGTATCTGTCAAGATCTTGGATATGAAGGAGTATGTCCTACGCACGAAGGTCATACCACAAGTTAAAGTTTTATGAAAAAATCATGCTATTGAGGAAATGACCTGGGAGTTGGAAACGGAAATGAAAGCGAGGTATCCTCATCTTTTCGAAATACCAAGTACGTACGTCAATTTCGAGGACGAAATTTCATAAGGAGGGGAGGTTGTAAGACCCCAAATTATTAATAAATAAAATTTAATTTTCTTTATTTATTATTTTGAAATAGTAAGGGTTAATGTGGTTAGTTATGGGTAAAATACACAAATATTTCAAATAACTAGGTGGTTATAAAATATTCATTGTTGTCGGGGAATATTCGCTTGGTCGTGGAATATTCTTACTGTCGGAGAATATTCGTACGACGACGCAGTCTTTGTGGGCCCCATAACGGAAAGCGATTGGATGAAGAAAACGACAAAAATAAGTTGTTTATAAATAACGGCGTAGTTGTTACCGTTAATACTGTTGGAATACCCGGTGGTTAAAACACAGTAATACGCGTTGTTGCACAGTAGCACACGGTATTGCACCAATTATTGATTCTTACGTAAGAAGGCACTACTCAATAATTGTTACAATAATTACTGTTCAATATTGTATTTTATTGATTCAATAATTGCTGCGTTGATATTTTATATTACTGTTGTTTTAATAATTGTCACTACACAGTACTTTCTATTATCGGAATAATAATTCATATTATCTGAATAATATTATTAGATAACATTATTGGCAATGTCTAGAAAGTTCGGTCTAAGGAGAGGTTTGGTCATCTAATTGCGCGCCAGTAAGGAGAGATCCTTATTGGAAAGCCCCCTCTTTCCTGGGAACGGCCTGGTTGCTAGTACTGTGATTTTGTAATATTATTTGTGTATAATTAATTATTAATTTATATGATGAGGAAAATATTGATTTTATGTGGATATAGATGGAGAAAATTTTTAATGTGACAATTGTTGAAAATTAATATTTTATCTTTTTCTGATAAAATAATTCATTTAAATATATTATTTTAATAATATATTGATGGTGATATTTTTACAATGAATGTGGGATATATGAGTATATGAGGAGGAAGAGTATTTTTGTGGCATTAAATGATTAACACATGTTTTGTGTGTTGGTGGACATAATTCTTGACCGAAAATTTATTGTTGACTGTAAAATCGCCCGTTTGTGGATTTCGGTCAATTTCTGTTTGAAATTTGAAAAAATCTTCTTCTGCAAAGTTGTAGAGAATTGAATTTCCTATAAAAACTCACGAGATTTGAATTTTCTGATAAAAGGGCTATTTATTATGAATTATTGAAGTTCCGAAATAATTAATTTTTAGGAGTTTTAGTTAATTATTTTGAGAAAAACGTTTTTGTATTTTTTTGGACATCATAAACATGTGCAAGGTGACTGATTTCAGATTTTCTAAGGTGGGCTTGAAAATTTATATATATATATATATATATATATATATTATATTATATTTTCTGCTTTGGTGTTCTAAGCATTTTCCTATAAATAGGGTGCTTAGGTTAGAATTGAAAAACACACCAGAAACACAAGTTTCTCACTATTTCTCTCTCTATATCGAGCGTATTCTTGTGAGTATTTGATACTTTGAGTGTTGCTATACGGTGCAAGTTTCCTTCAGCACTATATCTAGTATTCCAGTCAGAAGTACCGTCTTTCCGAGGTAAGGGATGTTATTTCTTCTTAAATGATATTATTTTCTTCAATATCATTATGCCGAAGTATTGATCTGAATTTTTTATCAAATTTGGAACTTTTCATGTTGGAGTTACTATTCATGAGTTACTATTCACGAGTTACTATTCACCGAAAAATAAAATTTTCTTCTTTTCGTCCAAAATATCTATTCTGGATACTAGCTTTGATTGTATCCATGTTTTGATCATTCTTGAATTTTACTCCACTATGATTATTTATGAGGTATTTTTGGACATGGAATAGCTGAAATACGAATCCTTAATATTTATTATTTTGTTTCACTGGATTCGTTTCCTTCAAAATATTGTTCATCATCCTCAGTCTTAAATGATGATATAATTGAATATCTTTGGCCTGTAGTGCAAAGATGAATAATTTCTGATGAATATCTTTGGCCCGTAGTGCAAAGATGAACAGGTGTTGAGATGAACATGACCAACTGATGAATATCTTTGGCCTGTAGTGTAAAGATGACAATTTGATTCAAGATATTTATTGATTGATGTTACAGGGATAAAATATTGATGATGAGCTTTTAAATTCATAGATAATCGTAGATTTCATTCTCTACGTAACTCTTCTATGAATTATTATTTTCCGCTGCGAATATTGATTTAAAAGTTTTTGTCTATTGTATTCTATTAGATTTTTCCCTGTTGAAGACTAACGATAATTTGTTGTATATTATTTTAGTCATAATATTCTTTACTGGGCTAGTTGAGCTCACCCTTTTCCTTGTTGTTCCATTTTTCTTCTCAGGAGGCAAGAATGTAGCGAGTACTAGTCGGGGTATGGAATGATGGTTCAAGACAGTTATTTTTGTAGTCCTCACTATTTTGTAAAATAGTGTATCAATAAGTATAATGAGGACTTAATTGAGTATGAATACTGTCTAGATGACAATATCTGTATTTAAACTCACAGTATATGTGTTGTCGTATTTTGCACGACAATTGTAATAATAAAGTTGTAGTTATTTTCTGTACCATGTATTTAGCGACTCAAAATGGGTTGGATGGATTAGACCTATTTTGGGGGCGTCACAATTTTGAACTCTCTCAAACAGACTCTGAATATGACTGGAAAATTGATGTAAAAATTGATTATTCGAATGATTAAATTCAAATGATATTTATAGGATGATTAGTTGTAAGACCTCAACTTTCATAAATAAAGATTAATTTTTTTCTCGAAATATATTTTTGAATATTATGGTGTGGATTTGATATAATGTTATAGTTGTGGGTAATATTTATAAATTTTGTAAAGTATGCAAGTTGTTATAAAATATTCGATTGGTCGGGGAATATTCGTTTTAATAAAAAATATTCGTACGACGGCACAATCATTGGTGGACCCCACAACAGAATTATTGTTGGAGTTAGAAAACGACAGAAATATCTTTTTATGAAAATAACGGCGGAAGTTTTACCGTTAACTGTTGAAATACCCGGTGTTAAAAGTATAGTAATACGTGTGATTGCATAGTAGCTCACGGTATTGATTATTGATGCTTACGTAAGAAGTCACTCAGATTCATTCAATTATTGCTACAGTAATTGCTGCATAGTATCTCACGTTATTTGATTCAATTATTGTTATAATATTTTATATAATTAAATCAATAATTGAGATGACAAGTTATTCATATTATTATTTACATAATTAACGATGTCTAGAAAGTTCTATCGGGAAAAAGAGTTTGGTCACTTAATTGCGCGCCAATAGGGAGAAATCCTTATCGAAAATTTCACTCTTTCCTGAGAACGATCTGATTGTTAATATTGCGAGTTATAATAATGATGAATAAATGTTATTAAAAATATTGAGAGAATTTTTATGAAGTATTTGTTGTAAATTTTACTTATTATTCGGACCCTCATTTACCCATTTTTCAAAATAATCGATATAAAATTATTCAGTATATATATATATATATATATATATATATATATATATATATATATATATATATATATATATATATATATATATATATTATATGTGTGTGAAAGTGACATATGGCGTGGGCCCACATGTGGGATGAAAAATAAAATTGGGGTGGGGGAGGAAACATGTTTGGAAGGGAGTATTAGAGTGTGTCTGTGTGTGTGTGTATGTGTGTGTGTATATATATATATATATATATATATATATATATATATATATATATATATATATATATATATATATATATATATATATATATGACATGCCGTGGATGGCATGGTATGTTATATTTTATTTAAAAATTTTGTTTAATTAAAATATTTTATTGCACAGTAATGAATAGTAAAAATTAAATTTCAGAAAAACTTCGCCGGTTTCAGAGCTCGTGATTCCTTACTGTGCAGTCCGTGATTTTCTAAATTCAAATAGTATCCTTCCATTCTCCTATAAATAGGATGTTTAGTTTAGAATTAAAAATCACACCAGAATCAGAAAATTATTCTTCTATAATATTGAGCGTATTTCTTTCGAGCTTTAGAAAGCTTTGAGTGTAGAAAACAGTGAAAATTTTCTTCAAAAATATACTCGTTATACCAGTTGGAATACTCTCCTTTTTAAGGTAAGAGATATTATTTTTGTTTAATACTCGTAAGAAATAATATTTTCTTTCATACTTTGTAGTATGTAAGTAATATTATTTCGTTTTAAATTTCGAATTATACACTCATTTTGTTAAGTTTTGGCTTCTATACTCCACGAAATTAGTAGAATATTCTTGAAATTTGCGCTTCATCCAGTATCTTTTCATGGAAATATTATGCTGAGCATTCTTGATAATTTTTAACCTTTTCATGCCGGAGTACTCACGGGGTACTATTCACGAAGTACTATTCACGGGGTACTATTAACTCGGGTACTATTCACCCGGGGTACTATTCATGATAAAAATTGATTTCTTTTCGATCCAAATCATTTTTGATACAATATTATTCTTGAATTTTACTTCACAAAGCAGTATCATATTGACAATTTGGACGTTTTTGAATTCTGGATAAATTAAATTATAAATATTTAAAAATTTATCATTTGCTTTCATTTAATTGAATTCGTATATCATTGTCATCATCCTCATGCTTAAATTGTGATGAAAGTCATCTTTGGCCCGTAGTGCATAGATGGACTGTTGATTGGTATGATTATGACCAGGAATTATTTGCTATAATCATGACCGTAATGTTACAAATAATGTGGTAAAAGTCCTCATTAGCCCGTAGTGCATTGATGGACAGTTGTTGGCATGATCATGACCATTGATGATTAGACAAATATCCTTGGTCCGTAGTGCAAGGATAATTCGTGGACGTGATACTAATGAATATCATTGGCCCGTAGTGCAGGGATGATTCGATGATATGGATTATTTATTTAGCTGAGTCTCAGCGATAAAATTGATGATAAACTTTTTAAATCACAGAAGATAGTAGATTTCATGCTCTACTTGACTTTTTTAATGGATTGCTTGTTCCGCTGCAGTTAAACTTGATGTTTATTATATTTTATCAGTTTAACACTGTTGAAGGCTAACGATAATTAATTTTTTCTGCATTATCTTAGTCATAATATTTCTTACTGGGGTAGTTGAGCTCACCCTTTTGCTTTCATTGTTCTCTTCATGAAATGAGAACGTAGCCGGGACTAGTCGGGGAATGAAGTGGCAGTCCGAGATGGTTGTTTTAGTAGTCCTCAATATTTAGTGTGATAATAAATGTAATAAGCATTGAATTTGAGTTTGGATATTATCTATGAGACAATATTTGTGTAAAAACTCTCAGCTTATGTTGTATTTATAATTAAATTTGTATTTGAATTCTGTACCATATATTTGACGACTCAGAATAGGTGATGCATACCTATTTTGAAGGAGTCACATTAATGATCATTCATGATTGGACATGACCCTCGGATCTGACTAGATACATATAAAAAGGTATAAACGAAAAGACATGGATGTTCAATTTGAATGAACAGTGGTGTGCACATGGGTGAAACATGCGGCTCTGGATGGTAACACAACAATGCTAGACTCACAGTAAGTCAGCGATGCGCCGTTATGTCTAGGCGCCAAACTTACAATAAGTCGGCGCTGCAACGCTTCTAAAAATGACACAGTTTAACCCCATGATAATAAATAAAATTAACGAAACTAAGCAAAATAAAAATTAAGAAATTTTTGCCCAAAAAGTTTTATACAATGGCCCACAACCCAACCAGGCATTTGGTGAACCCAAACCAAGTTTTGAGTAGGTCCTCTCCCTTTCATAAAAGTAAGGTACCCCTTGGAACTCAAACTCAAGAGCATTCTAATTGTATATGTACTCATTTAATATTTAGTTCTCAATCGATGTGAGACTCTTATCTCACACAAACATTTATTTATCATCTTCAATGGGTGATCTGTGACAGTAAATTTCTCATTCATTACCGTATGAATTTAAATTTCTTAATACTTAATTTTAATCTACTTATAAAGTAAAACACATTTATATATAAATTCATCTTAAATAATTAATAAAACCCACTTAAATTCTAGTTTAAAAATCCAAGTAAACTTCATTTAAAACTCAAATTCTAACACTACGTAACACTTCCAATTAGGGGTGCTCAAAAAATTCGATTTTTTTATTTTTTACCGAACCGGTACCGGCGGTACCGGTTTTTTTCGGTTTTGATTTTTTCGGTACCGATTTTTCGGTTTTTTTATACTTTTCAGTATCGGTAGCGGTAATGAAAATTTTGAATTCGGTAAATACCGAAAAACAGAAAACTTGAAAATTTGGTGGCCAATCAGGTGGCTATTGAGAGACAAAAAAAGTTCTAAATTTACTCCATTGTTTCCTCTTGAATTCAAGGTTAGTCTCAATTGGTTTAATAGCTTTAATTTATATTTGATATAAACACCAACGGGTGAATGAAAAATTTATTTGAGAAAACATCATTTAATTTTAATTGGGTTTGGTTGAATCTGCTGTAATTAGATTTTTTTTCTTCTTCAAAATTGGTATAAATTGCTTAATGTAATTTGAAGGATAGTTGTTGTTTTACAATATTATTATGATTATGACTTTATGAGAACTCATATCTTACAATATTATTGTTTTGTTGGATCCGCTGTAACGGGTTTTTATACAAAATTGGTATAAATTGTTTAATGTAATTTGAAGCATTCTTGTGCTAATTGAACTTGGATATTTTCAGAACTCGGTAGCAAAAAATTGTTTTATAATGTTATACTGCCTTTGGATTCTTTATTCTTTATAATGTTAATATTAAAAAAAAATTTAACTATTGCGGTATAATTGAAAATCGAACCGAAAGAACCGATACCAATTTTGTACCGAACCGATACTGAAACCGGTTAATCGGTACCGATACCGTACCGATACCGGTTCTTGATTTTCCAAATTTTCCAATTCGGTACCGATTCAATTTTTTCGATACCAGTTCAATTTTTTTACCGATGAGCATCCTACTTCCAATCCTTCACATGGTCTCTACATTATGTTATACTAGTATTTGGAGTGTGTCAAATTAATGTGGAATTGCGTAGTAAAAGTGATCATTTGCAAGATACTGAATAAAAATAGGAGTTAAAACTACATAGGGAAGTTAAACAAATAAAATTATAAAAAAATAAGGACGAAGATAGATAACGGGTAGTTACTAAAATAGTGGGATAATACATTTTTTGGTCACTGTACTAAGGTCTGATTTTCATTGTGGTTACCAATTTTTTTTTTTTTACAATCGAATAACTGTACTCTCAAAAATTACAAAATGGTCATTTCGTTCGATTTCCATCCAAAAATTTGACAGAAATGCTGACTGTGCATATTGACCCGTTATTTTTGCTGACATGGCCCGTTATTTGCTGACGTGGAGGGCAGAAGGCTAGCCACCTTAAAAATTTTCTTAAAGAAAATGTTGCTAACGAGTGTCAAACTCTAGACCTCTCCAAATTAGAAACCTTATATTCTAACAAAAGTCACTGTACCAACTACCTATCATACTAGAATTTATCTAACACTAATATTTAAATCACCTAGCATCGTTTGTATGCATGTGAATATGAGATGATAATAATAATTATAATAATTATTATTGTAAATATTATTGTAATAATTATTAATGGAAATATTATTTAAAATTTTAACTATTATTACAATAATTATTATTATTTAAAATCTTAATTATTATTTAAAATTTATTATTATTATAGAAATCTGTCTGCAGAATTTGGAGTTTGGAATTATGAAAACTAGTAGTCTACTAAATCTAGTCCTTTGAGTTGTTAATTTTGTTAGTTCTTGATTTCTCATCTAGGAAAGGAAACGGAGAATTTTGTTTTTAGTATTGCAAATGTTTAGAGCAGTATGGTATTAATAACCATTCTCGACTTGTTCATAGATTTGGTATTGTTGGATCCGCCATTTGTTGCCAAATAATTGCTGCTGCTCGTACTGGTTAGATGTTTTTATCTTTCAGGTTCATTTAGTATAATGGAGATGGAGATTTATTAAACCCATATTATGATAACAATACATCATTTTTTATGCAAGTAATTAATTAAATAGTCATTCAATTATTTGGTTACAAAGTAGTATATTTTTATAACAATATTTATTGTTAAAAAAATTCTTCCCCATTTCAGTTAAATTTTTTATTTATTAATTAAATAAATTGGGTATTATTGCCATTGATGCAAACGCCAAATGTCCATTCCATCATTTAATATTATTTTTGTTTGATACAAAACAAAATCTTTTATTTCAATATGTTATTTACCTCCTTGGTAAAACATATTTCTTGTGCCTTTTTTCTACTGATTTTTTCCCCTGAAAAAATTAAGGCTTAAACGGTTACTCAATATATAAAGTATAATTTAAAAGTCAACTGTCGACCATTTAATAATTATATTGTCAAAAATTGTTAAACTCGTGCAAACTTTTCTTTAAATACCAAATTGAATAAATATTTAAATTTTTTACGTTGAATATATTTTTGTATAATCAAATGTAGACTTTAATATCGGCCAAACAGATTACAAAATAAATATAAATTTTATTTTAACCCGAGGTAATATTAAATATATATATTATTTAAAATTTTAATTATTATTACAATAATTATTATTTTTTAAAATTTTAATTATTATTTAAAATTTATTATTATTATTACAATAATATTTACAATAATAATTATTACAATTATTACAATTATTACAATTATTATTATCTCATCTTTACATGCATATAAACGATGCTAGGTGGTTTAAATATTAATGTTACATAAATTCAATCATGATAAGTAGTTGGTTTAGAGGTTTTTGTTAGAATATAAAGTTTTTACTTTGGAGAGGTCTGGAGTTTGACACTCGTTAGCAATATTTTTAAGCAAATAACGAGTCAATAAGCACAGTCAGGATTTTTAAGCAAATAACGGGTCAATAAGCACAGTCAGCATTTTTAAGGCAAGTCTTCTGCCCTCCATGTCAGCGCAATATCATAATAATATATATTATATTATATAAGAAAATCCACTTGAAAATAATTATATATATATATATATATATATATATATATATATATATATGCGTAATAATTCATAGCATGTGTTTGCTATGGATCAAAAATGGATATACACTATCTCTATCGTACAATATAGGAATCAACGGTCAACATTAGAACTGAAAAATTTACATCCGCTACTATTAATAGCAGACGACGAGTTACGTTCTCTATTATTTTCAATAACATCAGTTACTATTAGTAGCGAACGACATGTTTAATATCAGCCATTGCAGTTCTTGTATTGGACACTAATAATCTTGTGTGTATGTGTGTGTTATATTTTATTGTACTCTGCAGATGCCATTATTTTAGCAGATAAGGTAACAAATGATTAATTGTTTTTTGGCATTGGCTTTAGAGCTTTAAATATTTTGTTTGGATGTAATGAAACATATATAGGAAAATTAATTTATCTAGCCTTACATATGTGTACAAAAATTTATCTAGCCTTGCATAACATATTCTCTAGTTCCCGGAAAATACAAGCTTTTCTATGCGAAAGCTAGCTATTCATAATGTAAGAAAGAGCCAATATTAATATTATCAAATTAAACAAATGTATTTAAGTAATTTAACCATATTTCTATACTTATTTTAACATAAAAAAATGATAAATAAGTCGATAAATATTTGACGAAGTTGAATTGCAACTAACGTAAAAGTGTGTGCGATAAAATTAAATAAATTAAAGTGGAACCTTCTTTAATTCTTACTTATCTTATGTATGTACATACGTCGCAATCATAATTCAGCTGAAAAATTCGCAATGTATAGCAGGACGTTAACATCAATATAAGCTTTCGGTAACACTTATTGTTTAACAACATAATTATTACTCTAACATTAATTATGTAATATATCCAAATCACAATATATTAAATTTTTGAAAATTGTTAAATCCACAATATTTTTTGTTATTTTTACAGTAAAAGTGTCGTTGTAGATGTATAGCGACGGTAACTGTCGCTATAAGAGCTATAGCGACACTTTTGATGTGAAAATAACAAAAAGTGTTGTGAATTTAAAAATTTCCTTACTCACTTTGCTCAATTGTTTATATCAAATTACAAATAATACAAAATTATTTTACAATCATTTAATAATTGAAAAGCAAATTAATTCATTATCGGCACCTGATAATTATTCCGCATTAAGCAAAATAATTAAGTTTTTATGTGAAAGGAGGAGCTCGAGGAGCCAAAGCACTGCTCTGTCGCGGCTACATAACCGGCGGTGATTCCGCCTGTTTATGCTCCTCCGCCATGACTCCTCGTGTCACGTGGCCATTTGTCAATGCTACTAATGACTTATAATGAGTGCAAAGTAGTACTTGTAATTTTTCTTTTTGTTATTAATAATATATATATATATACATATATATATAGTCCATTTTAAAGGCTCACCCTCTTATTTTACATATCATACTCACCCTTTTTAGCGATAGACCGGATCACGGTTCGGTCCGTCACTGTATTAAAGAACCGTCGTCTTAATTTTTAACGACGAACAACATATAGCGACGGACCGAACCTATAGCGACAGATCGAATCGTCGCTCGGTCCGTCGCTAAAAAGAGTATACAAAGTATGTAAGATCAAGAGATATGCGTTTAATCCTTTCCGCGTATATATATATATATATATATATATATATATATATATATATATATATATATATATAAAGAAAGCGGATCCGATTAGCCTGAAGTTTATTTTTTAGTAAGTTGGTCAATTGACCAATAGAATATTGACACACATTGAGCTTCGCCTGCGTGTCAACAATCTATTAGTCAATTGACCAATTTATTTAAAAATAAACTTCATGCTAATCACTTCTTAAGCAAGTTATTACAATTGCACTCCTCTAGAGTCAAGTGCATGCATTTATATTGTTGCTTCTATTCCAAACGAATAACTATAAGAAGATTGGTTGATAAAACTATACTTAAAATTACAAAAAGAGTACTCCATATATTACGACAAAAACATGTCATACTCTTAATTGCAAATAGATGCAAAAATATAATATTTTGTAAATTGATACAGATACATGACTAATTAATTGATGTGTCTATTTTTAATTTTAAATATGAGAAAAAAATAATTAATTTGTCTACTTATAACAAAAATTAACATATTTCTGTTGCAAAATAATTTTTTTCAATGAAAAAATATATAAATATTCCTCTTCATCAAGTAAAAAGAACTCCATGTATCCCTATCCAATTTACGCCAATTGAAATAAAAGAGTAACACTATGTTATTCAACTTTATCCTAACCGGATATGGATCCGGATCCGGATCCGTCCATTCTCATTATAATTATTATCCTAAACATACGTACAGAATTTGAGCTACTACATAGTATCAATATGTTTCTTTAAATTGAAGAATGTGGCTTTGTCGTAGTTAAGTTTGGTTATAGAACAAGTATAAAATGACATAGTATTTAGTAATAAAATAGTAAAATTTCTTTAATATTATTAATAAAAAATGATAAAAAGACAAAAATATCATTAATTAATGAATGTATTTATAGCCAAATTTAACTATGACATGCTACATATTCTCTTTTATGGAAAAAAAGTACTTTTTTTTGTCACTTGTCATCTCAATCTAGCTAGAAGCAAATTATGTAGTGCTTCAAATCCGTACATCATGTAAGAGAATTTAATTAAGTGACATATTAGTGCATCAATTATTGCAAAATAGCATATAATTAATATACTATTACTGACTATTTATTTATTCTTCAAGGAACCTCTGCATGATATATATCATGCAAACATACTCTGCGCAATTTATGTGTATCACATGCAGCCGTACCTATCATAACGTGGTACTTTACTTCGTTGATAACGTAAGACTTTAGCTTCTTAATTCATTCCCTTTTTATATTTATTTAATAACCCAACATAAACTGAAAAAACTGTTTAATCTCAGCCAAAAACCACACTATATAAATCACCCCCTACTAGCTTCATGTTCCCCACCATTCATTTTCTCTCTCTAAGAAAATGGCTAAGCTCATTATTTTTTGGACTATTTTTCTTTCTTTCATAGCCTTATTATGTCCATCAAATGCAGCCTACAAAGTCAATGTTGTTCAATTCGGAGCAAAACCTGATGGCCAAACAGACTCAACGCAATCATTTCTTAAGGCCTGGGCCGAAATATGCAGTTCGACCCAGGCCTTGACGATGTACGTCCCTCGGGGACGTTTCTTGGTCAAAGCTGTGGTGTTTAGAGGGCCATGCAAAAATAAAATCACGGTTCAGATTGATGGCACCATTGTTGCTCCGGTGGATTATCGCGGCCTGGGAAACTCTGGGAACTGGATTTTGTTCATTAAGGTCAATAGGGTTAGTGTTGTTGGTGGAACTCTTGATGCTAGAGGTGATGCCTTTTGGAATTGCCGGAGGGCAGGGAAGAATTGCCCAGTTGGAGCTAGGGTATGCATGCCTCACTAGTCTATATATATACTTCATATTTTAAATTAATACTCTTTCCGTTCCAAAATTATACACATATTTTAACTTCTTTTAAGTTGGTTCAAAATTGATTTATGCTTTGAAAACAACGAATTTAATTATTATAATATTTTCATATAATTAGCAGAAGATTTGCTATAATTTATGTTAGGTATCTATGATTTCACAAGTGTATTATAGTTTGGCATTATTATTTAATTAATGCCACAATTAGGTTATGCCAAGATAACGTGCATGCATGGGACAGGCTGAATTTTTTTATTTATTAACTTTTTTTGGTCATGGGATAACTTTGAATATATCCAATGAAACTAAAAATCAATTATTTTTTCTAATGAATATTTGAATATGCTTGAACATAAAAAGTGTGCTTGAAATTGCAGTCAATAACATTCAATTGGGCAAATGACACCACAATTAGCGGCTTAACATCGATCAACAGTCAGTTAGCGCACATTGTTATCAACGGCTGCAACAATGCAATGGTTCGAAATGTCAAACTTAATGCTCCGGACCAGAGTCCCAACACTGATGGAATTCATGTGCAAAGCTCTACCGGAGTTACCATCACCGGTAGTACCATCAAAACTGGAGATGACTGCGTATCCATCGGTCCCGGAACCAAAAATTTGTGGATGGAGGGCATACAATGTGGCCCTGGACATGGTGTCAGGTACTAATATTTTCTTCTTCTCATCTTTTTCACGAATATATATATATATATATATATATATATATATATATATATATATATATATAGTCCGTTTCTGAGGCATACCAATTTATTTTACATACCCTGCTCATCACCTTTAACGACGGACCGGGCGACGGTTTGGTCTTCCGTTGCTATAGAACAGATAAACGGTTTATATATTATGGCGATGGTTAGAAAGCTAAGACGACGGATCGAACCGCCACCCGTTTCGTCGCTAAAGTTGATGAACAAAATATGTTAAATAAATGGGTATGCATTTGATTTTTTTCGTGTATATATATATATATATATATATATATATATATATATATATTCTCTCCTTATCAATGTTTAACCCATGGTCAAAATTTCTTGACTTCGCCATGGAACCAATTAAACAAACATGATATATATGAATAATTAGCTAATAATTATTCAACCCTTTCAATATAATATTATACTGATTTAATGATCATTTTAATTTGCTTCAAATTGATCAACAGCATTGGGAGTCTGGGAAAGGATCTCAATGAAGCCGGCGTTCAGAATATCACCTTAATAAACTCGGCTTTTACCGGATCCGACAACGGTCTACGCATAAAAGCATGGGCTAGACCAAGCAATTCTTTCGTCAGGAACATTTTATATCAAAATATTGTGATGAGAAATGTTAAGAACCCAATTATTATTGACCAAAACTACTGCCCCAACAATGAGGGTTGCCCTCGTCAGGTAAATAACATTTTTTTTTCTATATTGGACTCTTATTTTTTCTCATTACGGTTAATTTAAAATCGTCGATATATATTGTCAGAATAAAAAAATTGATAAGCTAATCTTTTGTAATTGTTCTAGTGACACTTGATACTTTAAGCGAATCTTATTACATACTCTGACAACATCATTTTTGCTCTGTCCCGAACTAAGATCCTCCCTATTACACTTTTCAACTAAATTCCTTCACACATACTACCTCCGTTCTTAAAAGATTGTCGTTTAAGGTTTTTGCACATAAATTAAGTAAAATTTGTTTGAAAATTTATCACTACCCTTTTATGGGAAATTGAAAACTATTAATACAAGAGAGAATTTATTAGGACAATAAGAGAAAGTAGGGGTAATATAAAAAGTAAATAATTTATTCTTCTCGAAAGTTGTAAACGATAAATATTTTGGAACAAATTTTTTCTACTAAAAAGATAATTTTTTAGGGACGGAGGGAGTATTTCATAACGGAGGGACCCTAGTCCGAAGGATTCCCTCGATTAGACCTTTCAGTACTCAAATTAATTATTATTCCTTTTTTGAAAATTGGCAGACTTCTGGTGTGAAGATAAGTGGAGTAACATACAAAAATGTTGAGGGCACATCAGCAACAGAAATTGCGGTGGCATTCGATTGCAGCCCTAGTCATCCATGCAGTGGGATCAAATTGCAAGACGTAAAACTCAGTTATTTAAACAGAGATGCACAATCCATGTGTAAAAACATTGGTGGAACCACTAGCGGAGTTAGTATGCCAAACAGTTGCTTAAAGTGATCATACTCAATTATTTAAAGTGGGTTTGACTTATGCCAGAGATGATATTTTCTGTGAAGACTTGTAAATTTGCTTCCATTTGATGTACATTGATTGGCAAGAGTCAAATAAAAATGATTTTGTATTCCGGTTATTTATCAATCAATTAACCTATAAAGTGAATAATCTTCCCCTTAATTTGAGTTTGAGAATACTAATAATATAAAATATGAAGATGTATTTCCCACTTCTCCTTTAGTTTATACTAATATTCCCTACTTGTGCAATTAAAAAAATATTTAAATAACTTTTCAAAAAATGAATGAAAAAAATATTGGAGATAAAATAAGGATTGATAAGAAGTGGAAAAAATAAGAAAAAGGAAGTTATTGAGTTTTAATATAACTGTTTTTATTTTTTCAAAGGGTAAATTTGGAAATAAATAAGATTTTACAAAATTATTTACACCAAAAAGTGAATATTTTTTTCCTCCCACTTTATTAATAGAGATTCATACAAGAAGGTTGAACATTTGCAAGCCTTGCTGCATTTTGTATGCATTGGTTTTTAAATTACACTTCATATATATATATATAGCAAGCATCAAGTGCATACTCCTTATCTTACTCACCCATGCTCACCCCCCTTTAGGCGACAGTTTCGGTCATACAACCGTCGTCTATACTTTTAGTGACAATATATGTTGTCCGTCGCTAAAAGTATAGACGACGGTTGTATGACCAAAATTGTCGTCTAAAGGGGGGTGAGCACGGGTGAGTAAGATAAGATGTATGCACTTGATCCGGACCGTATATATATATATACAATGAGGATCTTAGGCTCACCCCCAAAAGGCTCACCCCAAGCTCACCTATAAAAAGTTTATTTTTTTTCTTCTCTCTCCTCACACGTCAGACGCGAACGACTTCGGACTCTCATCTCTCGCTCTCTCGCTCTCCTGCTCTCCTCTCAAGCTCTCCTCTCAAGCTCTCCTGATCTCTCTTCTCGCTCTCGCTCCCTGCTCTCGCCTCTCATGAATTGAAAGGAGTCTCTCTTGGATCAGATTCTCTCGCTTCTCGCCCCTTGCTCGCGTGGTCGCCCCAAATCTCAAAGCCCTAATTTTGGCCCCAAAGCCGTCGCGCCCCAAATCAGAAAGCCCTAATTTTGGCCTCTCAATTCCGTCGCGACAGGTTTGTATTCTATATAAGGTTTTGGTAAAATCAAAAGCCTGAGACAATACTTGTCTCGTTTATCTTTAACATAGCTTCTGATGTCTCCATTTGTTTAGCAGTTGTAAAATGAATTGAGCCTTAATTTTACCATCTGCTTCATTGTTGTCAGATATCTTGTTTTAACATTTATTTTTTCAGTACGTTCCTTTTACCATCACTGCCAGCCTAAAGAAGATGGGGCTTTTTGGTTCTGTTTCATGAGTTGGGGCTTTTGGGTTATGTAAAATATTTTTTCTTTTCGTTGCATATTATATATATGTTTGTACTGCCACATTGCTCATTATATAAGGTGTTTGAAAAATTGCCTCTTAGAGGTTGTCAAGCATAAATAGGTTGTAAGACCCCGAATTTTATGAAATAAAAGTATTCAATTTTTCTTATAATTACTATTCAGTAAATGGTTAAATTGATAAAAGTTTAAAGTTATGGGTGAAATGTGAATTTTTTTGAAAATAAGCAAGTGGTTATAAAATAATCATTGTTGTCGGGGAATATTCTTTCTGTCGGGGAATATTCGTACGACGGCGCAGCCATTTGTGGGCCCCATAACAGAATAACTGTCGGGTGAAGAAAATGACAAATTTGAGTTTTTACAAATAACGGCAGAAGTTTTACCGTTGATACTGTTGAAACACCCGGTGTTAAAAGTACAGTAATACGTGTGGTTGCATAGTAGCACAAGGTATTGATTATTGATGCTTATGTGAGAAGTCACTCAGTATTGTTCAATCGGGTATTCGGGACACTTTTTGTGTCGGAGTACTATTCACGAGTTACTATTCATGAGTTACTATTCACGGGTTACTATTCACCCAAATTACTATTCACTCTAGTATTGCTCACTCGGGTATTCGGAGCACTTTTCGTGTCGGAGTACTATTCACGAGTTACTATTCACGAGTTACTATTCACGAGTTACTATTCACGGGTACTATTGATTCACATGATTTACTATTAGGGGAGTTGGTGCAAGATTGATAATATTTGCAGGACTAAATAAAAAATGAAGAAAAAGAGGAAGGTATTATACTGTAATTTTCGAGCCCCAAAACGTGCAATTATCGAAACTATGTTTTCCTATAAATAGAAGCTCATCCTTCCTTCATTTCTCACTAATTCACTAAAGCTTTAGAGCCATTATTATAGAGAGAAATTATAGAGAGAAGCTATAGAGAGAAAATCTATAGAAGAAGAGAAGTCTGCTCCCTCACTACTCCTATATCCAGTTTCTTTCAAAGGTAGGGAATATTATTTCTTTCTTTCATCTTCATGAAGAGAACTTCTGTTGTTCCATTCTTTGTTATTATGTTGGAATAACCTGTTTATGTGAAGGCATACTTGGTGAAATTCTTCTATTATTCCATTCCTTATTATTCTACTGGAACATCCTGTCTGTGCGTTCTACGCCGGACCTGGTTCCATTGTTTATTATTCTGTTGGAACATCCTGTCTGTGCGTTCTACGCCGGACCTGGTTCCGTCTTTACTATTATGTTGGAATATCCTGTTTGTGCTTTACGCCGGACCTGGTTCCGTCTTTATTATTCTGTCTTTACTATTCTGTTGGAATATCCTGTCTGTGCTTTACGCCGGACCTGGTTCCGTCTTTATTATTCTATTTTTATTATTCTGTTGGAATAACCTGTCTATGCGAAGTACCGCATGCATGGTGATTTCTGTTGTTATTCTATTCTTTATTATTCTGTTGGAACATCCTGTCGGTGTGATTTTCACCTGACCTGGTTCCGTTATTATTACTCTGTTGGAATAACCTGTCTATGCGAAGTACCGCATGCATGGTGATTTCTGTTGTTATTCCATTCTTTATTATACACAGTTGGTTAAAGTTTTGACTTCTATACTCCATGAAATTAGTGGAATATATATTTGCGCTTCATCCAGTATCTTTTCATGGAAATATTCTTTTGAGCATTCTTGACTTTTACTTTACAAAGAAGTATCATGTTGACAATTTGGATATTATTAGTTCCTGGATAAATTAATTCTTGAACTTGTTTAATTGAATTCCTATAACATTGTCATCATCCTCATGTTTATATTATGTTGAAAGTCATCTTTGGCTTACGTGCATAGATGGACTTAGTATGATTATGACCAGGGATCATTCGGTATAATCATGAACTGTTATGTGGTAAAAGTCCTCAGTGGCCCGTAATGCATTGATGGACAGTTTTTGGTATAATTATGACCAGGGATTATTCGGTATAGTCATGACCGTAGATGATTTAATGAATATCTTTGGTTCGTAGTACATGGATGATTAGAAGATGTGGTTTATTTATTAAGCTGAGTCTCAACGATAAAAATTGATGAAAACATTTTTAAATCATAGAAGATAGTAGATTTTATTCTCTACTTGACTCTTCTAAGGATTGCTTATTCCGCTGCAGTTAAACTTGATATCTATTGTATTTTATCAGTTTAACATTGTTGAAGACTATTGATAATTTATTTTACATTATCTTAGTCATAATATTTCTTACTGGGCTAGTTGAGCTCACCCTTTCTTTCAATGTTCTCTTCAGGAAATGAGAATATAGCTGGGACGAGTCGGGGAAATGAGTGATGGTCCAGAAGATAGTATTAGTAGTCCTCACTATTCTGTTAAATAGTGTGACAATAAATGTAATGAGGACTCCTTGAGTATGGATATTGTCTAGATGACAATATTCCTATTAGAACGCTCAGTTTATGTATTGTAGTATGTTACACGACAGTTGCATAATTAAGTTTGTATTTGTATTCTGTACCATGTATCTGGCGATCCAAGATGGGTGATGTATACCTAATTTTGGGGGCGTCACAGTTGGTATCAAAGCTTAGGGATATGATCTCTGGCGGAGATCGGGGAATACAACTAGGAGGGGAGAGATGAGTAAATCCTTCTCTAGTGTGTCCTACCTAAGCTTATTTGTTGGTCAGTCATAATATCGGGATATTATGTAAATGTTAATTTGTTCAATTAACCCTTGTTTTGAAACTGTATTCTAGAATGATATCTGAAATACAGGAGATGATCAGTGGAAAAATCGTGATGACAGGGAAGATGGAATCTGAAATGAAAGGAAGGTATTCTCAACTCTTTGAAATACCAGGTACGTAAATTTCGGGGACGAAATTTCATAAGGAGGGGAGATTGTAAGACCCCGAATTTTATGAAATAAAAGTATTCAATTTTTCTTATAATTACTATTCAGTAAATGGTTAAATTGATAAAAGTTTAAAGTTATGGGTGAAATGTGAATTTTTTTGAAAATAAGCAAGTGGTTATAAAATAATCATTGTTGTCGGGGAATATTCTTTCTGTCGGGGAATATTCGTACGACGGCGCAGCCATTTGTGGGCCCCATAACAGAATAACTGTCGGGTGAAGAAAATGACAAATTTGAGTTTTTACAAATAACGGCAGAAGTTTTACCGTTGATACTGTTGAAACACCCGGTGTTAAAAGTACAGTAATACGTGTGGTTGCATAGTAGCACAAGGTATTGATTATTGATGCTTATGTGAGAAGTCACTCAGTATTGTTCAATCGGGTATTCGGGACACTTTTTGTGTCGGAGTACTATTCACGAGTTACTATTCATGAGTTACTATTCACAGATTACTATTCACGGGTTACTATTCACCCAAATTACTATTCACTCTAGTATTGCTCACTCGGGTATTCGGAGCACTTTTCGTGTCGGAGTACTATTCACGAGTTACTATTCACGAGTTACTATTCACGAGTTACTATTCACGGGTACTATTGATTCACATGATTTACTATTAGGGGAGTTGGTGCAAGATTGATAATATTTGCAGGACTAAATAAAAAATGAAGAAAAAGAGGAAGGTATTATACTGTAATTTTCGAGCCCCAAAACGTACAATTATCGAAACTATGTTTTCCTATAAATAGAAGCTCATCCTTCCTTCATTTCTCACTAATTCACTAAAGCTTTAGAGCCATTATTATAGAGAGAAATTATAGAGAGAAGCTATAGAGAGAAAATCTATAGAAGAAGAGAAGTCTGCTCCCTCACTACTCCTATATCCAGTTTCTTTCAAAGGTAGGGAATATTATTTCTTTCTTTCATCTTCATGAAGAGAACTTCTGTTGTTCCATTCTTTGTTATTATGTTGGAATAACCTGTTTATGTGAAGGCATACTTGGTGAAATTCTTCTATTATTCCATTCCTTATTATTCTACTGGAACATCCTGTCTGTGCGTTCTACGCCGGACCTGGTTCCATTGTTTATTATTCTGTTGGAACATCCTGTCTGTGCGTTCTACGCCGGACCTGGTTCCGTCTTTACTATTATGTTGGAATATCCTGTTTGTGCTTTACGCCGGACCTGGTTCCGTCTTTATTATTCTGTCTTTACTATTCTGTTGGAATATCCTGTCTGTGCTTTACGCCGGACCTGGTTCCGTCTTTATTATTCTATTTTTATTATTCTGTTGGAATAACCTGTCTATGCGAAGTACCGCATGCATGGTGATTTCTGTTGTTATTCTATTCTTTATTATTCTGTTGGAACATCCTGTCGGTGTGATTTTCACCTGACCTGGTTCCGTTATTATTACTCTGTTGGAATAACCTGTCTATGCGAAGTACCGCATGCATGGTGATTTCTGTTGTTATTCCATTCTTTATTATACACAGTTGGTTAAAGTTTTGACTTCTATACTCCATGAAATTAGTGGAATATATATTTGCGCTTCATCCAGTATCTTTTCATGGAAATATTCTTTTGAGCATTCTTGACTTTTACTTTACAAAGAAGTATCATGTTGACAATTTGGATATTATTAGTTCCTGGATAAATTAATTCTTGAACTTGTTTAATTGAATTCCTATAACATTGTCATCATCCTCATGTTTATATTATGTTGAAAGTCATCTTTGGCTTACGTGCATAGATGGACTTAGTATGATTATGACCAGGGATCATTCGGTATAATCATGAACTGTTATGTGGTAAAAGTCCTCAGTGGCCCGTAATGCATTGATGGACAGTTTTTGGTATAATTATGACCAGGGATTATTCGGTATAGTCATGACCGTAGATGATTTAATGAATATCTTTGGTTCGTAGTACATGGATGATTAGAAGATGTGGTTTATTTATTAAGCTGAGTCTCAACGATAAAAATTGATGAAAACATTTTTAAATCATAGAAGATAGTAGATTTTATTCTCTACTTGACTCTTCTAAGGATTGCTTATTCCGCTGCAGTTAAACTTGATATCTATTGTATTTTATCAGTTTAACATTGTTGAAGACTATTGATAATTTATTTTACATTATCTTAGTCATAATATTTCTTACTGGGCTAGTTGAGCTCACCCTTTCTTTCAATGTTCTCTTCAGGAAATGAGAATATAGCTGGGACGAGTCGGGGAAATGAGTGATGGTCCAGAAGATAGTATTAGTAGTCCTCACTATTCTGTTAAATAGTGTGACAATAAATGTAATGAGGACTCCTTGAGTATGGATATTGTCTAGATGACAATATTCCTATTAGAACGCTCAGTTTATGTATTGTAGTATGTTACACGACAGTTGCATAATTAAGTTTGTATTTGTATTCTGTACCATGTATCTGGCGATCCAAGATGGGTGATGTATACCTAATTTTGGGGGCGTCACATAGGTGAAAAATTGCAGTATGTGGTTGTCAAGCATAAATAGGTGAAAAATTACAGCATAGAGGTTGTGTTAAAATTGCAGTATGTCATGGTTTATTGTGTTTTTCTATTTTGTATTTACAGCCATGAACGCAGTATGTAATTGTGAAAGGCGTGCTCAACTTAAAACGTCCTGGATTGATTCAAACCCAAGAAGAAGGTTTTTCTCATGTCCGAATTATGGAAAAGTATGTGTGTTAGGGTTCAAATTTTGTTATATATATTCCATTCTATTTACTTGCACATATCTCTGAAAAATAATTTGTTTACAGAGGAATGTTTGTCAGTTTTTTGCTTGGTATGATCCTCCAATGTGTGACAGATCAATACAACTAATCCCCGGATTACTTCGAAAGATTAACGGAATGGAGCAAGAGATGGAGAACGTGCGTGCGATAGGCAACAACCGAAGAATAAAATTTATTATTGCACTTGTTTGTTCTTGGTTATTGATTTTATTCATGTTATTGTAGATCGAGTAAATATCCAAGCATTTGTTGTAATCTTATCCAAGAATTTGTTATTTGAGATTCAATATTTTGTTATTTTACTTATATTAGGGATATGTATGTCCTATCTCATGTAAAATTCATGTCAGGATTGTTATTATTTTAGATGATCTTGTTGAAGAAAAATGACTTTTTAGACTGCTTTTCAGCTATATTGATATGCATACAGGTTAGCAAAAAATGAAATAAGTTCAGACTATATTGATATGCATACAGGTTGAAAAAATGCATACAGGCTATATTCCACCCCCTTTCATGTCATTGTTAAAAAAATATGCATACAGGTTGAAAAAATGCATCACATAATAAGTTCAGACTTCAGCCATGCAACTAGTTGCTGAAACAATTACATCATTTTCCAAAAAGACTACCATTTTATCACTTCTTTGGCATCAGTAAGTTTAGACATTTTATTGGTTTAACTTTGAAGGGTTTTGTTCCTAGAAAATGTAAGAAAAACAATACAACACAATCCATTGTTTGATTGCCACAAAGACGAATGAACAAATCTGCAACTGGCTGCCACAAAATCCCCACATTAAATTGATTTATAGGCTTAAACTGGCATGACATTACTCAGCATTAATTCTATTACTCCTTAATCATTCAGGCCCTGCAACCTTTTTCCGAAGGCCCTGCAACATTTTTTTCACCCTAAAAAAAATATATACTACATCATTGCTGAAACAATTACATCATTTTCACACTTCCCTAAAAATAAAACATTCAACTGTTCCAAGGACCTGTCTAATAATAATAATAATCTTTTTACACAGCTGTCTAAAAATAATAATAAGAGACCCAAAACAATATACAAATACTTATATAAAACTGTCCACAAAATTGTGCAGCAGATCAAAGTTTATAGCAGAACAAAGTTGTAATGCATCACAAAGTTGTGTAACATCATTCGCAACTAGTTCAGCACCAACAAAAAGGACCAGATCTGGAGCTAAACCATGGAGAAACTGCATAGCTAATGGCAGTGACAAATAGCTCCAAAATACTACACTGAAATGAACAACAAGAAAAACAGATTCAGCCACTTGGAATTTGCAATTAAGATAAAAAATTGTAAATGTAAAATGAAATAAATGTGCTCACAAATGAGTATTGCACCTGGGTTTGAATCACTATCGTCATTATCTACACTTGGATCCTGAGTAGCATCATCATTTGATGCTCCAGTTCTACATTTAAACAAATAGCAAAGTAAAATTAAAACCAATACCAAAGTAACATATAGCAAAGTCAAAATAAGTAAACTTGTTTACAATTTACTAAGTTTCGGACAGTTTCTTTTATCGTGTGTCACACCAACTTTGTTACACGCATGACAACGTCTACTCTTGGCACTTTTTGCTTTCCCCAAAGCCCTTTCTTTGCCACCCTTCAGCCTTTTGCCACACCCTTTTGCTCGCACGTGGTTCGACTCAATGTAACTATGTTCATTAGTAGAAACCCTGTTAACTGACTTGGATACACTAATTCCACCCACTTCTATGTCCTTGTTTCTTTCGGAATCATTCTTCCCAATAATTTGTCTTATCTGTTCATATCCATTATCTAACAATTCTTTAAATACCTTTGTGGCATCTTCATTTGTGAGAGCACTATCAATCAAATCTAAAGAACATTGAATCAATTGACTCCGCAAGAGTAAGTATGACTTGTCATCCTGTATCGCCACACCACTATCATCAATTACACCACTTGCTTTTGCTGTCTTTGTCCACCTCTTCAAAATATATTTTGTAGGCAAATTATCATGATCATGATACTTATTCAAGTAAACTAGTACATGCCGACATAGTATTCCCAAACTCTCAAACTTTTTGCAAGTGCATGTTGCATAATCCCAAGATTTGTCATAATGAATTTCCCTGAAATTACACTTGTTGACATTCCTTCGGCAAATCTTATATACATTGTAGTTGACATCCTCCTTCACAAGTTCAAACTTATAAGTGAAGCTCTCACACAACTCATCTTCAAATTTATAATACATAGAGTATGTATAAATGTCAACCATTTGACTTAAGAAGTGATTGGAAATTTTCATTTTCGGTTTCTCAATTAAATCTTTGTTATCTGATTCCAACTCTGCATGTCGTTGATGTTGAATTCCCCGGTCAAATTGAATCATAAACTCCATTAATAAATTTCCTTTAGAAACAAATCTTTTGAAAAATGCATGACAACTCTCCGCTCGTTGGCTACTTGACATACCGGCTGAGAAAACATAATTCACATGTGCAGGTACCCATCTACAACGGATTGCATACGTTGATTGAAGCAATTTATTAGTAGTCAACCCACTTTTCTCCACGAGCTCCACCCAAGTGGAGTCAAACTTTTCTACAGTCTCAGAATTCCAAATGCAATCTGAAAACTCTTTATAATAAGTACTATATTTTACAGAATCAATCTTCTCTGAAAATTTGGTCAAAATGTGCCAACTACAATACCTATGAAATGTCTTAGGAAGCATCTGTGAAATGGCATTTGTCATAGCCGGATCCTGATCAGTGATAATCATCTTAAGTGTATCACCTGGCATTGCTTCCAAAAAACACTTAAAAAGCCAAACAAAGGTCTTTATGGTCTCATCACTTAGGAAAGCACAACCAAATACGCAAGTTTGACCGTGGTTATTAACCCCCATAAGTGGTGCAAATATCATTCCGTAACGATTAGTGTTGTACGTGGTATCAAAAATGACAACATCGCCGTAAAATTTATAAGCCCGTCTAGAAGTTGCATCGGCCCAAAAATAACGAGTAATCCTCTTTTCATCGTCTGTGTCAATTGTAAAAGTGAATGAAGGATTTTTTTGTTGTTCTAACTTCAAGTACTCATTCAACATATCGCCATCTTGTCCCTTCAACTCATTACGACTGTCTCTTTCAAAGTTATACAAATCTCGTTGCGTGCAACCAATATTTTCAATCCCTCCCGCCTGCAATGCAAGAAAGTTGTATTGTTGGCATTGTGGTATATTCACCATGTCAAGTTGTTGAGCCAAACTTTTTTGGGCGGCTGACACATTACGGTGCGAACGTAAGAGATGCCTCTTATGTGGGGTTGACAATGGGTGACAATGGCCCTCCTCAGCTATGGTAACTACGTACAACTCATTTCTTTTAACCACTACAATTCTTGCACTACGACCTTCTTTGATAGATCCACGTTTTCTTTTTGCATCCGCATCGGCTAATAGTTTGCCCTTTCCTTGCTTATGACACACATACTGCTTCCTACAAATCTCACCGCTTCCCTCTTTTCTTTTCTCAGTATGCTTTTGCACACTAAAACCAGAATGCATTGCATATGTATTATAAAAAGTGTGAACGTCGTCTATTGTATGAAATGTTTGACCTAGCTTAGGCGTAAACTCATCGGCTACTTGAGGATAGTAGAGTCCAGTTTGACCATTGTTCACATCCAACCCCTCTTCACTAAAGTCCTCCCTCTCCATTTCCATTTCAATTTCAATATTGTTAATGCAGTCTAAATTCAGTTCTGCATTATCCCCACAACTATCTATTTCATGGTTCATGCCTTCCATTAGTAAAAATCCTGCCCAAAAAAAATTAAATAGAATGATTGGTCCACACTCAATAGAAATACTCAAAAAATTAAATAGAATGATTTTTGAACTTAACTATCAGACATTCTTATAAATATAACTATCACCAAGATATTGAAAAAGAAGAACATAGAAGTTCTTCTTTAAGCTGGCAGTGATGGTAAAAGGAACGTATTGAAAAAAAATGTTAAAACAAGACATTGCTACAACAATGAAATAGATGGTAAAATTAAGAGGAGACTCATTTTGCAACTCCTAAACAAATGGAGATGAAAAAGCTATGTTAAAGATAACAAAGCTCCCAAAAAAGCAAAGCACCAATAGGCAGCTCAATTGATGATCTTCTCTGCAATTACCATCTATTTCATCATATGATGATCTTCTCTGCAATTACCATCTATTTTACCATCTATTTCATCATAAACATAACTCACCTATTTGACAGTTAAATCAAGAATCAATCACTATAGTTGCAATCGGCTAACCTCGTTCAGGGATTTGGGGCGAAAAATTAGGGCTTTGTTCGTTCAGAAACCAAATCCCAGTCTGAAGTTCGTGAGAAGTGAGGGGCAGAGAGATCAGGAGAGCTTGAGAGGAGAGCTTGAGAGGAGAGCAGGAGAGCGAGAGGAGAGCGAGAGAGCAAGAGATGAGAGTCCGAAGTCGTTCGCGTCTGAAGTGTGAGGAGAGAGAAGAAAAAAAATAGACTTTTTATAGGTGAGCTTGGGGTGAGCCTTTTGGGGGTGAGCCTAAGATCCTCATTATATATATATATATATATATATATATATATATATATTTCATAATAAGAGTTATTTCTTAAAATAAAGAAAATAAAATATAAATAATAAATAAAGTAACGTTTATTTCACGATAGTATAACTAACACAATGTTCTCAAATTTACTATGAAAATTTCATTATAATGTTATCATTATAATTAAACTAAACACTAAAAATAATTTATGAGTTAACATGGTATAAGAATATATTGCTACAAATTTACAAATTTTCCAAATGCAACTTCTTTGTTTTGTGAAACAGGAGACTAAAAACTAAGGTCGATTTTTATGCATGATATAGTAGTATTAAAGTTGCCTCAAATTAGAATCTATAAGATGCTGAAATTAATATATCTAATTATTAGTTACTACATGATATAGTTTCAGATTTTAATAAATAAAAAAATAGAAAGATTTGACGATTCAGCGCGATTATCCTAACCATATTAATACTGACATGATATAGAATTAGAGATAGGGACACCACATGAATGAATAAATTTATTTAAAAAATTGCTTCAACACTAAATAGAACATAAATAGATCATGTGATAGCAAAATATAATTAACCGTCAAAACCTTTCATCGTGCAACGGTGAGCCATTTGTCCGAAGGTAACCACCTTGGTGCACAAGTACAAATTGGAATACAACGTTTGCAGATCCGATTATTATAAAGTTAATTTTATAATAGATTAGTCAATTGACCAATACAATATTTACACGCAGATAAAGAGATCACCTCATGCATGCGTGTTGACACTATATTGGTCAATTGACCAAAATTAACTTCATGTTAACCACTCCCCACTTTTGCATAAAAATAAATTATATACGAATGGTCTGTAAATTAAAGTTTTACGGCATAGGCGGAACCAGGGGGTCATATGACCCCTACCCTGTAATATTAGGGAGTTATTTGCTTTTCTTTCCTTTTCTTTTTCTTTTATGTATTTTTTTTTCTCCTTTGCTTTTCTATTGATTTTTTTTTATCATCAAAGTAGGACAAAAAAGTGGTAATCAGTTGGTTAAAAAATTTACTAATAATAATTTGTAATTTATCTATAAAAGTAATTAATCAGTTGACTAATTAAAAATTTTAAAGTCTGATTAATAATCCCATAATTCGGGAGAAATTAATATATATATATATATATATATATATATATATATATATATATATATATATATATATATATATATATATAGTCATTAGACTCACAACTCAAAGGTTGACAATGGTTGGAAATGAAATAGGATGTTGTAAAATACTATAATTGGACAAAATGAATTTGAAAAAAGCACTTCAAGCGTTAATAAATAATTTTTTTTACTGATTTATTTTGACCCCCCTCTAAAAATGTTCTGGTTCCGCCACTGTTTTACGGTATTCAATAAACTCGTGATACGTAGAGAATTTAGGAAAAAAAATAAAGAATTTGAAATTTATTGATATATTTTGTATTTGTTATTTATCATGATAAAACTATTTAACTAATCATATTAAATTTCAAATCTCTTGATTTTTTTTCTTAAATTCCCTACATGGCATTGTTATTGGAGGGTGTAAAAGTCTAGTTTTACCAGTCATCCGTATATATATTATGATTTCGAAATTATTTTTTTCTTCAATAATATCTCAAAGATATAATACTAAATACGACAAATAATAATTTATATATGACTAGTCAATGATATTTAAAAAATTATTTTGAGAAACGTATATTTTTACCATGTGAGGCCTTAATTTATCTTCCTACATAAGTAAATAGAAAATTGGACCATATATACTTCTCTAGGGGAATATTTGTTGAGCAACTCATTTCGGCAGCTGAAAACCAACTTACTGGTAAACCAGATTATAACTGATTACTCCTTATGTTGACGTATTTATCATTTATTTGATGTATTTTATCTTATTTTTTTGAGAATAAAAAAATTTATACCTTTAATCATCTTTTTAGTTATCTAAGCTAGCTAGAGAACCGGCGATGAAGCCGCCTGTTTATGCTCCGGCGAAGCTCCATGTGCCACGTGCTTGCTATTTTGAGAGTGTGAAACTAACCGCTGATATCCTATCATGCAAATACATGCATGTACGACTGTAAGTACTACTCTACTATACTACTAGTCTTAATTCTACGTTGACAAGAAATTAATAAAAATTTCAAATAGTAAATATACGTCTCTAGTTCCATGTTCATGCATTTGCATCATCTCAACTCTCTACTATCAGTCTTCTATCACATGGAAATGAGAAATGAAATGTGTATCTATATAAATTAATTAAAAACAGTTCGTACGTCAAGCAGCTCATCAGTAAATCATTTAATTAGTTTTTGTACTTACAGTTGCTAAAGGTTGATGTAGTTGATTGAGATATGGTAAAATGTATTGAATCATTGTACATATTTATAGGTTTTCCAATCAACATTTTCAATTTCTATCCGTTGCTATTTTTTTTATTATCGTTCTGATCATTATTTTTTTTTTATTTTCTGACTTTTATTTTATATCCGTTGGAGCATCACAGTATCCCTACCCCCTTCATCTTCTTCTTTTCAAAGTTCAAGCATCCCCTTTCATCTCCTTATTCTTCAGGCATCCCCCTTCATCTCCTTCTCTTCTTCAGGCATCTCTAGCCTATTTAAATATATTTAAAATTATAGTTCATCAAATTTTGTTTCTTAATATATATTGTCTCTTTGGCTCACCGAAAAATCCCATAAATTATATTTAGTCTTATTGATGGAGTAAAATAAGAGTCCTAAACTAGAATTTGTGATTCTCTGACCTGCTGGAGATGTTCTAATAGGCTTACACTACTCGGCGGGAATATTGATGCAAAAGGAGCTGGCTTTTGGGATTGCCGGAGGTCCGGAAAGAATTGTCCGGTTGGAGCTAGGGTATGTCTTAGTACTCAATGTAGTTATATGAATACAAAAAGTAACTTATAAAATTATATATTAAACTATAATTAGTTCATAATTCAGTATATATGGATACGTAGGTTTAATGATTATAATCAATCACAAGTCACAACTATACAAATTATATTGTATTCACTTATAGTATCTTTTTCGTCATCAAAAGACTATTAGATTAACTGTTGAATTCTTTTGCCAGTGCAGCGTTACTCTTATACAATATGTAACACTTGGTTTTTGATTATCGATTAACAAGATTGTTTATGTATGCACTCAATAACATTCAACTGGGCTAGTGACATTGTGATTAGTGGTTTAACATCACTAAACAGCCAACTAAGTCACCTAGCCCTATATTTATTTGCAAATATTATACTTGACATAGAACTATTAATCTCAAGTAAGGGTGTAAATGAATTAGTCGAGTCGAGTATTGAATTGCTCAGATTTGGTTCACAAACTTTATCGAGTATAAAATAAGGTTTGATTGAGGCTCGTTTAGCTACTGAGTTGATCACGATCTCGAATCGAGCCCAAGTATATAGTTTGAACTTTCCGAACAAATATGATCCGAGTATCAATAGAAAATTGCAATTTGAGGAGGTTCGAGTAATTTATCGAACTTTAAAAGTTTGCTCATATTTGAATCATTTATATTTCGAGTCGAACTCGAATCGAATTTTTAGTCGAGCGAGTACGAATCGAACCCAAACTGTTTACTCATTTTACAATCTTAATCCCAAGTGTCTTGTTTGTTTTCAAATTTAGACTTGAGACTATTAATCTAGGAATTATAAAATAGCTTAATAGTCTTGAGATTATAATTATAATCCCTAAATTATAATCTTAGGATTAATAATCTTGTATTATAATCTTATAGATTATAATCCCGAGATTATAATTTTTACAAATTAACAAACATATCCCTAGTGATCAACTGTTGCAACCATGTAAAGGTTAGCAACATTAAAATTATAGCTCCGGACCAAAGTCTGAACACAGATGGTATTCATGTTCAAGGCTCAACGGATGTTACAATCACTACAAATACCATTAAAGCAGGGGACGACCACCAATTAAAATGAAAGTTTCTATTTTTTGTATATTTTTCATCATTATTTCTCTCTCTCTCCCATCATCATGATGTTACATTAATTCTAACATATTTTAAATCTGGACCATAGCATTTGAAATGGAGAGAATAAAACTATAAATGAGCAAACAGTTTGTGCTCGATTCGTACTCGCTCGACTAAAAATTCAATTCGAGCTCGACTCGAAATATAAATGAGTCAAATATGAGCACATTTTAAAGTTCGATAAATTACTCGAACTTCCTTAAATTGTAATTTTTTATTGAAACTAAGATCATACATATTCGTTTGAAAAGTTCAAACTGTTCGGACTTGATTGAGAATCGTTCTCGACTCGGTAGCTAAATGAGCCTCAATCAAACCTTATTTTATACTCGATAAATTTTGTAAACCAAATCTTAACAACTCAAATCGACTCCGTTTACACCCTTAAGAGAGAATCCTAATTCTACATGGTTGCCCTGGACATGGCGTTAGGTAATTTAAATTTAACTTGTACATATTCCCTTTGTCCCACACACCAAAAAAAGTCTTGTTCATATTCTTATATTTGATAGCTCCTAATATTTATTGAAACATCTAATTCAAAAAAATTATTATTATTTATCAAACAGTCAAATAGACTGAAACATATTAAAACTGTAATCCGTTTCAAAAGTTAAAAATATTATGATATAAATAATTAAAATGGTAATTATTTCAAACAAACTAACATGATACTCAGAAAGAAAGTCAATCGTAGCAACAATCACATTTCAAAAATAATAACAGTTGTGATAATTGAATACTATAACTCATGATAGGCTAGGTTAAGGAATTAAAAGAGAAACAATAAGGTAGGTGATAATCTTAGACCTAAATGCTAGCTAAATACTCCTTTTGTTTCTTTACAAAAACAGTTTCATTTCTTAAATATTTTTATTTCACAAAGTGAAATAAAATACATCCTTAATATATTTGTAAATTTTATATTGAGACTCGTTTTGTAAAACTGAGGGAGTAGAAAAGTAGGCCGAGTGATAAATCAAACTCAGCCAAACGAGGCTTTGATAGTTTTGCGAGCTTGGCCTGTCCAATATTTTGCAAGCCCTAATCTTTTCTTCTTAATACTATGGAGGAACAATTACATATTATAGTACATTTTTAAAAGTAATTATAAAAATCATACATCCATAAAATAATTACAAAAATATGACACTTCATCATATATATTTACAATACTAATACAATTAAGAGTCCTTAATTTAAGGGAATTAATTTTGGTAAGTGCGGGTTGGAGAGTGAAGAGAGAAGATGAAGACGCTACTATATCTTCTCTTCTAATTCGTCGGACTTCTCCTCCACCTAGCCGCGGCGCTGGGTGTAAAATGAGAACATATTTCATATTTACAGACAAAAGCAGAGAGTTAGTTGAAGTTCAAACTCTCAGCCTACAAGTCATCTTCCCATACATTTTCATCCCTCTCTCTCCATATATCTATATATAGTCTGGTATCTATCACCATATTTTCTCTCTCTTTCATTCTTTAAATTGTTCTTCATATTTCTTTGTACTCTGTTTTTGTAAGTACTTCTATTTTCTCTCTCTCTCGAGCACCAGCTTTTAAGGTTTTCTCTTTAATTTCATTCATTTGGGGTTTATGATCTTGATTTTATGCAAAATGTGCGTTTGATTATGAATTTATGATCACTTTCTTTGTTAATTGGTATTTATTGATCTATTAATTACATTGCAAAGAGGTGAGTGTGTGATGTGAATTTTTTATTGGTGTTTTGTCCACTCTTTTTTTATAGTGTAGTTGGTAACCAAACCTTTATACCAAGGTAACCAAACCTCCACACCAAGGTAACCAAACCTTCATACCAAAGTAACCAATCCACACCTGCAGTTTTTTCATAGTGCAATTGGTAACCAAATTTTCATACCAAGGTTACCAAACCTGCATACCAAGGTTACCAATCCACCTCCACACCTGCAGTTTTTTCGTATTGCAGTTGGTAACCAAACTTTCATACCAAGGTAACCAAACTCTTATACCAAAGTAACCAATCCACCTCCACACCATCAGTTTTTTTATAGTGCAGTTTGTGACGCCCCTAAAATAGGTATACATCACCCATTCTGAGTCGCCAAATACATGGTACAGAAATAAATACAACTTCATTATAATAATTATCATGCAAAATACGACAACACAAATACTGTGAGTTTAAATACAAATATTGTCTTCTAGACAATATCCACACTCAAATAAGTCCTCATTACAATTATTAAAATACTATTTTACAAAATAGTGAGGACTGCTAACACAACTGACTGGAAACATCACTCCACACCCCGACTAGTTCCCGCTATATTCTCGCCTCCTAAGAAAAATAGAACAAAAAGAAAAAGGGTGAGCTCAACTAGTCCAGTAAAGAATATTATGACTAAGATAATATACAACAAATTATCGTTAGTCTTTAACAGGGAAAAATCTGATAAAATATAATAGACAACAAGTTTTAGATCAACAATTGCAGCGGAAACAACAAACCATTAGAAGAGTCAAGTAGATAATGAATTCTACTATCTTCTAATATTTAAAAGTCCATCAACGATATTTTATCCCTGTAATATCAATCAATAACCATCTTTAATCAATATTCATCTTTGCACTACAGGCCAAAGATATTCATTTGTAACACCAGTCGGTCATGTTCATCTCAATATCTGTTCATCTTTGCACTACGGGCCAAAGATATTCATCAGTTAATCATTCATCTTTGCACTACAGGCCAAAGATATTCAGTAATATCATCATTTAGGACTGAGGAAGACGAAAAATTATCTTAAAGAAAACGAATCCAATGAGACAGAAGGACAAATATTAGGGATTCGTATTATAGTTTATCCAAGTACAATAATACTCCATAATAACTAATTGTGAAGGAGAATTCAAAAATAAAGATCAAAACATGGATACAATCAAAGATAGTAACCATAATAGACATCTTAGACAAAAGAAAATTTTTTATTTTTTGGAGAATAATGCCGTATACGTGAATAGTGCCGTATACGTGAATAGTAATCTCGGCACAAAAAGTTTCAAACTTGATAAAAAGTTTATATCAATATTTCAGCATAATGATATTGAAGAAAATAATATCATTTAAGAAGAAAATAATATCCCTTACCTCAAGCGAACAGTACTTCTGATCAGAATATCGTATATGAGGCTGAATGAAACTTGTGCTGAATAGCAACTCTCAAAGTATCAAAATACTCACAAAATACGCTCAATAATATAGAGAGAGAAAGAGAGAAAACTTATGAATTCTGGTGTGATTTTCAATTCTAACTTAGCCCTCTATTTATAGAAAAATATTAGCACGCCGAAGTAGACTTGACCTGCAACCTGATGGCTTTACCTGCTACTATTCCCACCCACCACATTTGAATAAAAATTTCAGCACATTTCTCACCAACCAAAAGTGGGGCCCACCAATTCTAGAATTTTTTACCAAAATGATAAATTCCGAAACTTCAATAATTTCTGAACCAGTCATCTCGTAAAATTCATAATAAATCATACGTTCATTTTTAACGGTTCAAAATTTGTGGACATATACTCAACTTATATATGTATAACATATCCAAAAATCACAACGATCCAACGGTCGGATTAAAAATTATAACCCCCGCAATATATCTCAAAAACCCTGATTGATTTTTAATACCTCCATTCCGACAAAAATACTGATAAAACACCTCAACATTAACTCCTTCATTTTTAACCACAAAATATATCCAAAATTTATATTCACATAAAATAAATATTTTCTTATCATATGAATCAATAATTAATTATTCACAATTAATATTATAGAATCACATTTATGACAACTAGTCCGTTCCCAAGAAAGAGGGGGCTTTCCAATAAGGATTTCTCCTTACTGACGTGCAATTAGATGACCAAACCTCTCCTTAGATAGAATTTTTTAGACATTGCTAATAATACTATCTAATAATATTATTCAAATAATATGAATTATTGATCTGATAATGGAAAATACTGTGCAGCAACAATTATTGAAACAACAATAATATAAAATATCAACGCAGCAATTATTGAATCAATAAAATAAAATATTGAACAGTAACTACTGTAACAATTATTGAGTAGTGCCTTCTTACGTAAGAATCAATAATTGGTGCAATATCGTGTGCTACTGTATTTTAACCACCGGGTATTCCAACAGTATTAATGGTAACAACTACACCGTTACTTATACTTGTCGTTTTCTTCATCCAATCGCTTTTCGTTATGGGGCCCACACAAGGTTGCGCCGTCGTACGAATATTCCCCGACGATAATAATATTCCACGACCAAACGAATATTCACCGACCAAAATGAATATTTTATAACCACTTGTTTATTTTACAAAATTTGCACATTTCACCCATAACCAAAACATTATATCAAATTAACACTTTATTATTTACAATAATATTTAGAGAAAAATTGATTTTATTCATTAATAAGTTGGGGTCTTACAACCTCCCCTCCTTATGAAATTTCGTCCTCGAAATTGATGTACGTACCTAGTGTTTCAAAAAGGTGAGGATACCTCGCTTTCATTTCTGATTCTAACTCCCAAGTCATTTCTTCAATAGCATGGTTTCTCCACAAAATCTTAACTTGTGGTATAACCTTCGTGCGTAGAACATGCTCTTTCCGATCCAAGATCTTAACAGGTACCTCCTCGTACGTTAAATCTTCGGCTATCTCGTCTGGTTCTAACTCAATTATGTGGTTCGGGTCTTTTACATATTTACAAAGCACAGATACGTGAAAAATATTATGAACACGAGACATACTTGAAGGTAATGCGAGTCGATATGCCACATTTTCTATTCGGTCAAGAATTTCAAATGAACCAATAAATCGTGGATTGAGCTTTTCTCTCTTCCCAAATCTTGTAACTCCTTTCCATGGTGCAACACGTAGCAATACATGATCCCCAATACTAAATTCTACATCCTTTCAATGAAGATCCGCATAAATCTTTTGTCGATCATGTGCCGTTTGTATACGTTGTCGAATCGTTTGGATCTTCTCTGTAGTCATGCGTACCAACTCTGGTCCCAACAATGTTACTTCACCCACCTCGTCTCAGCATACTGGAGAACGATATTTTCTTCCATACAACGCCTCAAATGGAGCCACACCTATTCTCGCCTGATAACTGTTGTTGTAGGAGAATTCCACCAATGGTAGGTACTTATCCCAACTTCCTTTGAAATCTAGAACACAGAGTCTTAATAGATCTTCAAGGGTTTGAATAGTCCTCTCCGATTGCCCGTCCGTTTGAGGATGATATGCTGAACGAAATCGTAAATCCGTGCCCATAGCTTTCTGCAAGCTAACCCAAAATCGTGAAGTGAATCTTGGGTCACGATCCAAAACTATGGATACTGGCATGCCATGCAATCTCACAATCTCATTCACGTACATACTAGTAAGACGTTCAAGGGAATAAGTCTCACGTATAGGCAAGAAATGGGCAGACTTGGTTAATCTATCAAAAAATGACCCAAATCACATCTATGCCTTGAGAAACCTTGGGAAGACCTGTAACGAAATCCATGGTAATGTGTTCCCACTTCCATTTCGGGATCTCAAGTGGTTGCAATGGACCCTTTGGCACTTGATGCTCCGCCTTTACACGTTGACAAGTTAAACACCTCGAGATAAATTCCGCGATCTCTCTTTTCATATTGCTCCACCAAAATATATGTCAAAAATCGTGATACATTTTGGTACTCCCAAGATGGATTGCAAACGGTGTGTTGTGTGCCTCCATCATTATTCTATGCTTCAAGTCAAAATCGTTAGGAACACAAAGTCTGGAGTTGACTCGAAGTATTCCTTCTTCATCGATTCTTGCTTCTGGAATAGCACCTTCTTGTACTTTCTTCTTCATACGCATCAGCTCCATGTCCGTAGCTTGAGCAGCTTTAACTTTATCGATTAAAGTCGGTTCTACTCGTATATTTGATATCATCATGTGGGTACTTGGAGCCTTCATCTTTATCTCCATCCTTTGTAAATCATACAAAATGGGCATTTGTGTTAACAACATTGCACTCGTACCCGCATATGATCTTCTACTCAATGCGTCAGCTACTACGTTCGCTTTTCTATGATGATATTGGATGGTATGATCGTAATCTTTCAACAGCTCAAGCCAACGTCGTTGCCGCATGTTGAGTTCCTTTTGGGTGAAGAAATATTTGAGGCTTTTATGATCCGTATAGATCTCCACTTTCTCCCCATACAGGTAGTGTCTCCAAATCTTCAACGGGAAAACGACTGCTGACAACTCCAAATCATGAGTAGGATAATTCCTCTCATATTCTTTGAGTTGTCGCGACGCATATGCTATGACTTTCCCATGTTGCATGAGAACACATCCTAACCCTTTGCCTGAAGCATCGCTGTAGATAACAAATCCATCCGAACCAGATGGTATTGTCAGAACAGGTTCCGAAATGAGTCTCCTCTTGAGTTCTTGAAAACTCTTCTCACAATCCTCGCTCCAACCAAATTTTGTATCATTCCAAGTCAGCTGAGTTATCGGAGTAGCGATTCTAGAAAATCTTTCCACGAATCTCCGGTAATACCCAGCTAAGCCCAGAAAGCTACGTACTTCGGTCACCGACTTCGGTTGCTCCCAACTTTGTATGGCTTCAATCTTCGCCGGGTCGACAGATACTCCATGTTTTGACACCACGTGCCCAAGGAATGCTACTTCTTCAAGCCAGAACTCGTATTTCTTCAATTTGGCATATAGCTTATTTTCACGAAGCCTTTACAATATCAGCTTCAAATGGCGCTCATGATCTTCACGGCTTTTGGAATAGATGAGGATGTCATCAATAAAGACAACAACAAACTGATCCAAATATTCTTTGAACACACAGTTCATCATATCCATGAAAACAGCAGGAGCATTAGTCAATCCAAAAGACATGACTAAGAATTCATAATGCCCGTACCGAGTTCTGAAGGCAGTCTTTGGAATATCCTCAGTTTTAATCTTCAGCTGATGATATCCAGAATGAAGGTCACTTTTTGAAAAGAATTGTGCTCCTTGTAACTGGTCGAACAGGTCATCAATGCGAGGTAGTGGATACCTATTCTTGATTGTGACATGGTTCAATTCTCTATAGTCGATACAAAGTCGCATACTCCCGTCTTTCTTCTTTACGAATAAAACAGGAGCACCCCAAGGAGATGTACTAGGACGAATAAAACCGATGTCTTATAACTCCTGCAATTGGACTTTTAACTCCTGAAGTTCAATAGGAGCCATTCGATATGGGGTTTTAGAAATGGGCTTTGTACCGGGTTCAAGGTCAATAAAAAATTCAACTTCACGTTCTGGGGGTAGACCAGGAAGTTCTTCAGGAAATACGTCAGGAAATTCACTAACAGAAGAAATATTATTCAAATCTGTCGTGTTTTTGTTCAAGTCCATAACATGGGCTAAGAAAGCTTGACATCCATTTTTCAATAAACGAATGGCTTTATGGCTTGATATAACAGCGGTTGATTTTAATGGTTTGGTTGCTTGAATTCGCATAACAGGTTGGTTGGGAATATGAAAACTAACAACTTTACGAAAACAATCAATTTTGGCATGATGAGTAGTTAACCAATCAATCCCTAAAATCACAGCAAATGCAAGTATCTTTAAAGAAATAAGGTCAACAGGTAATGTGATGGTGCCAACTTGGATTAAGCAAGATTTATAAACTGTAGATGTAACAAAAGTTTCACCCAACGGAGTTTCAACAGATAAGTCAAAGGTCAATTTCTCCGGAGTCAAGTTCAAATGTAGAGCACAAGCAGGAGGGATAAAAGAATGGGTAGAACTGGTATCTAGTAAAGTATAAACTTCGTAATAATTCAAGGTTAGCTTACCCGTGATCACCTCGTTCGGGTTTCTCGCGTTTTGGCCAGTTACGACAAACGCCCTTCTAGGAACCGCTGATTTCGACTTATCCGGAACAACTTTTGGAGTCACCATCCCCGCTGAACTTGGTTTTGCTACAGAACACTCTCGAGCTATATGACCCTCCTTTCTACAGTTATAACATACCTTGGATTGTTGTGAGCAGTTTGGGCTGATATTTTTCTCTTTCCCACATTTGTAACATACGACCGGTGCTCGTTCTCCTCCCCTAGAAACAGTTGATGTTTGTGCTGACGTTTTCACGTTATCATTGGTGTACCTTCTCTTCTTGAAATCTCCTCCAGACTCGCTCCTTCTATTATCACGGCCACGATTACCACCAGAGTGGTTATCGCTTTTGTCCGAATATTTTCCTCCCTGCTGGTTTTCATTGCTCCGATGACTGCTACCACCGGTATGTCCCTGGTTGTGGTCCCTCGGTTGAACATACTTATTATCTCGCTCTAATAATTGAGCCCTATTTACAACATCTGAATATAAAGAAAATTTATGAGAGATAAGATATTGCCGAATCTCAGATTTTAAACCTCTCAAAAACATCCTTGTCATACGTTCCTCGTTCTCCGCCAAATGAGGTACAAACCTGGATAACTCTGCGAACTTCGCCTCGTACTGAGACACGGTCATGTTATTTTGTTCTAGTCTGATAAATTCTACCTCCTTCATATGACGAATACTTTCAGGAAAGTACTTGTCATTAAACAGTTTCTGAAATGTTTCCCAAGACATGTTGAGTGCGTCAGGCTGGGTACGCTTCACAGACTCCCACCAATAGTCTGCCTCACCGCGGAACATAAAGGTGGCGAATGGAACCTTATGTTCCTCCGTGCATCCCAAGACATCAAATATCTTGGTAATTTGTTTGATCCACGTTTCCGCCTTAATCGGATCCGGCTTTCCCTTAAATTCTGGTGGTCCCAACTCTTTGAACTGCTTGGCTGTGACAAGCCGCGCATTGCTACCATTTCCACCCGTATTCTGCATACGAGTCTCCCTCGTCTGATTTTGCATGAACTGCAAAAAGCTCCTAAATATTCCATCATTCATCGTTTGCTCGGTAACGTTGTTTACATGAGGAATATTGCCTTCCTGTTGCACGTTCCCCTGGATGGTGATCAAAGGTTGTTCCACAGTATCATATACTCCATTGTTAACGTTCTCGGCTGCCATTCTCAAATACTGCCATAAAATAAGGGCTAATTGACATGCAACATATTGTCCCTATATTCTGACCGACCAAACAAATACCAAATAAACTTAGTCAGGTCATACTAGCGAAGGAATTTTCCGTCTCTCCCCTCCTAGTTCTTGTCTCACATCTCAGCCAGGGATCATATCCCTAAGCTCTAATACCAACTGTGACGCCCCCAAAATCAGTATACATCACCCATTCTGAGTCGTCAAATACATGGTACAGAAACAAATATAACTTCATTATAATAATTGTCATGCAAAATACGACAACACAAATACTGTGAGTTTAAATACAAATATTATCTTCTAGACAATATCCACACTCAAATAAGTCCTCATTACAATTATTGAAACACTATTTTATAAAATAGTGAGGACTGCTAACACAACTGACTGGAAACATCATTCCACACCCCGACTAGTTCCCGCTATATTCTCGCCTCTTGAGAAAAATGGAACAAAAAGAAAAAGGGTGAGCTCAACTAACCCAGTAAAGAATATTATGACTAAGATAATATACAACAAATTATCGTTAGTCTTCAACAGGAAAAAATCTGATAAAATATAATAGACAACAAGTTTTAGATCAACAACTGCAGCGAAAACAATAAACCATTAGAAGAGTCAAGTAGAGAATGAATTCTACTATCTTCTAAGATTTAAAAGTCCATCAACGATATTTTATCCCTGTAACATCAATCAATAACCATCTTTAATCAAATATTTATCTTTGCACTACAGGTCAAAGATATTCATTTGTAACACCAGTCGGTCATGTTCATCTCGATACCTGTTCATCTTTGCACTACGGGTCAAAGATATTCATCAGTTAATCATTCATCTTTGCACTACAGGCCAAAGATATTCAGTAATATCATCATTAGGACTGAGGATGATGAAAAATTATCTTAAAGAAAACGAATCCAATGAGACAGAAGGACAAATATTAGGGATTCGTATTATAGTTTATCCAAGTACAATAATACTCCACAATAACTAATTGTGAAAGAGAATTCAAAAATAAAGATAAAAACATGGATACAATCAAAGATAGTAACCATAATAGACATATTGGACAAAAAGAAAAAATTTTATTTTTTGGTGAATAGTGCCGTATTCGTGAATAGTGCCGTATACGTGAATAGTGCCGTATACGTGAATAGTAACCCCGACACAAAAAGTTCCAAACTTGATAAAAAGTTTATATCAATATTTCAGCATAATGATATTGAAGAAAATAATATCATTTAAGAAGAAAATAATATCTCTTACCTCAAACGAACAGTACTTCTGATCAGAATATCGTATATGAGGCTGAATGAAACTTGTGCTGAATAATAACTGTAAGACCCCAAATTATTAATAAATGAAATTTAATTTCCTCTAATTATTATTCTGAAATAGTAAGGGTTGATTTGATTAATGTGGTTAGTTATGGGTAAAATGCGCAAATATTTTAAATAAGCAAGTGGTTATAAAATATTTATTGTTGTCGGGGAATATTTGATTGGTCGTGAAATATTCTTGTTGTCGGGGAATATTCGTACGACGGCGCAGCCTTGTGTGGGCCCCATAACAGAAAACGATTGGATGAAGAAAATGACAAAAATAAGTTATTTATAAATAACGGCGTAGTTGTTACCGTTAATACTGTTGGAATACCCGGTGGTTAAAACACGGTAATACGCGTAGCACACGGTATTGCACCAATTATTGATTCTTACGCAAGAGGGCACTACTTAATAATGGTTACAGTAATTACTGTTCAGTATTTTGTTGATTCAATAATTGCTGCGTTAATATTTTATATTACTGTTGTTTCAATAATTGTCACTACACAGTATTTTCTATTATCGGAGCAATAATTCATATTATCTGAATAATATTATTAGATAACATTATTGGCAATGTCTAGAAAGTTCTGTCTAAGGAGAGGTTTGGTCATCTAATTGCGCGCCAGTAAGGAGAAATCCTTATTGGAAAGCCCCCTCTTTCCTGGGAACGGCCTGGTTGCCAGTACTGTGGTTCTGTAATATTATTTGTGTATAATTAATTATTGATTTATATGATAAGGAAAATAGTGATTTTATGTGGATATAGATAGAGAAAAATTTTATTGTGACAATTGTTGAAAATTAATATTTTATCTTTTTCTGATAAAATAATTCATTTAAATATATTATTTTAATAATATATTGATGGTGATATTTTTACAATGAATGTGGGATATATGAGTGCATGAGGAGGAAGAGTATTTTTGTGGCATTAAATGAATAACACATGTTTTGTGTGTTGGTGGACACAATTCTTGACTGAAAATTTATTATTGACTGTAAAATCGCCCGTTTGTGAATTTCGGTCAATTTCTGTTTGGAATTTGGAAAAACTTTCTTCTACAAAGTTGTAGAAAATTGAATTTCCTATAAAAACTCGCGCGATTCAAATTTTCTGACAAAAGGGCTATTTATTATGAATTATTGAAGTTTCGAATTTCCGAAATAATTAATTTTTGGGAGTTTTAGTTAATTATTTTGAGAAAAACGTTTTTTGTATTTTTTTTGGACATCATAAACGTGCAAGGTGGCTGATTTCAGATTTTCTAAGGTGGGCTTGAAAATTTATATATATATTATTATTATATTAAATTTTCTGCTTTGGTGTTCTAAGCATTTTTCTATAAATAGGGTGCTTATGTTAGAATTGAAAATCACACCAGAAACACAAGTTTCTATCTATTTCTCTCTCTATATCGAGCGTATTCTTTTGAGTATTTGATACTTTGAGTGTTGCTTTACGGTGCAAGTTTCCTTCAGCACTATATCTAGTATTCCAGTCAGAAGTACCGTCTTTCCGAGGTAAGGGATGTTATTTCTTCTTAAATGATATTATTTTATTCAATATCATTATGCCGAAGTATTGATCTGAATTTTTATCAAATTTGAAACTTTTTATGTCGGGGTTACTATTCTTGAGTTACTATTCACGAGTTACTATTCACCAAAAAATGAAATTTTCTTCTTTTCGTCTAAATATCTATTCTGGATACTAGCTTTGATTGTATCTATGTTTTGATTATTCTTGAATTTTACTTCACTATGATTATTTATGAGATATTTTTGGACATGTAATAGCTGAAATACGAATCCTTAATATTTGTTATTTTGCTTCACTGGATTCGTTTTCTTTAAAATATTTTTCATCATCTTCAGTCTTAAATGATGATATAACTGAATATCTTTGGCCTGTAGTGCAAAGATGAATGATTTCTGATGAATATCTTTGGCCTATAGTGTAAAGATGACTATTTGATTCAAGATATTTATTGATTGATGTTACAGGGATAAAATGTTGATGATGGGCTTTTAAATTCATAGATAATCGTAGATTTCATTCTCTACGTAACTTCTCTATGAATTATTATTTTTCGCTGCGAATATTGATTGAAAACTTGTTGTCTATTGTATTCTATTAAATTTTTTCCCTGTTAAAGACTAACGATAATTTGTTGTATATTATCTTAGTCATAATATTCTTTACTGGACTAGTTGAGCTCACCCTTTTCCTTGTTATTCCATTTTCTTCTCAGGAGGCGAGAATGTAGCAAGTACTAGTCGGGGTATGGAATGAAGGTTCTAGGATGTTGTTTTAGTAGTCCTCACCATTTTTTTTTGTAAAACATTGTACCAATAATTGTAATGAGGACTTATTTGAGTGTGGATATTGTCTAGATGACAATATTTGTATTTACACTCACAGTTTTTATGTTGTATTAATAAAGTTGTAGTTGTTTCTGTACCATGTTATTGACGACTCAGAATGGGTGTTGCATACCTATTTTGGGGGCGTCACAGTTGGTATCAGAGCTTAGGAATATGATCTCTGGCGGAGATCGAGGAATAGAACTAGGAGGGGAGAGACGAGTAAATCCTTCGCTAGTGTATCCTACCTAAGCTTATTTGTTGGTCGGTCATAATATAGGGATATTATGTGATTTGTTAAATTAACTCTTGTTTTATGACAGTATTTGAGAATGTCGACTGAGAATGTTAACAGTGGAGTAAATGAAACCGTGGAGACACCTGTACTCACCAATGAGGAGAACGTGCAACAGGCTGGCAATGTTCCTCCTGTGAACAACACCAATGAGCAGACGATGAACAATGAGATGTTTTGAAGTTTTTTGCGGTTCATGCAAAACCAGACGAATGAGATTTCTGTTCAAAATATAGGAAGAAACAATGGCAACGCACAGTTGGTCACATCCAAGCAGTTAAAAGAGTTGGGACCACCAGAATTTAAGGGAAAGCCGGATCTGATCATGGCGAAAACGTGGGTCAAGCAAATTACCAAGATATTCGATGTCTTGGGATGCACGGAGGAACAGAAGGTTCCATTCGCCACCTTTATGTTCCGTGACGAGGCAGACTACTGGTGGGAATCTGTGAAGCGTACCCATCCAGCCGCACTTAGCATGTCTTGGGAGACATTTCAGAAACTATTCAATGACAAGTACTTTCCTGAAAGTATTCGTCATATGAAGGAGGTAGAGTTTATTAGACTGGAGCAGAATAACATGACGGTGTCCCAGTACAAGGCGAAGTTTGCAGAGTTGTCCAGGTTTGCACCTCATTTGGTGGAGAATGAGGAACGTATGACACGGATATTTCTGAGAGGTTTGAAACTCGGCATACGTCAATATCTCATTTCTCATAAATTTTCTCTCTATTCAAATGTTGTCAACAGGGCTCAATTGTTAGAGCGAGATAACGAGTATGGTCAACCGAGGGACCACAACCAGGATCATATCGGTGACAACAGTCATCAGAACAATGATAACCAGCAGAGAAAGAAAAGTACAGACAGGAACGGCAACCACTCTGGTGGTAATCGTGGCTATGAAAATAGAAGAAGCGAGTCGGGAGGAGATTTTAAAAAGAGGAGATTCAACAATGATAATACGAAGACGTCAGCACCAGCAGCAACTGGTTCCAAGGGAGGAGAACGACCACCGGTCATATGCTATAAATGTGGAAAAGAGGGACATATCAGCCCAAACTGTCCACAACAGTTCAAGGTATGCTATAAATATGGAAAGGAAGGACATATCGCTCGAGATTGTACGATAGCAAAACCAAGTTCAACGGGGATGGTGACTCAAAAGGCTGCCCCAGAAAAGTCAAAGTCAACAGTTCCTGGAAGAGCGTTTGTCGTGACTGGTCAACATGCGAGGAACCCAAACGAGGTGATCACGGGTAAGCTAATCATAAATTCATGTGAAGTTTATACCTTACTAGATACCGGTGCTACCCATTCATTTATTTCTCCTGCTTGTGCTCAACGTTTAAACTTGACTCCGGAGAAATTAGACTTTGATTTATCTGTGGAGACTCCGTTAGGGGAAACTTTCATCACATCCACTGTTTATAAATCTTGTTTGATCCAAGTTGGCACCATCACCTTACCTGTTGACCTTATCTCTTTAAAGATACTTGCATTTGACGTGATTTTAGGAATTGATTGGTTAACTACTCATCATGCCAAAATTGATTGTTTTCGTAAGGTGGTTAGTTTTCATATTCCTAATCAACCTGTTGTTCGAATTCAAGCAACAAAACCATTAAAATCAATCACTGTCATATCAAGTCATAAAGCCATTCGTTTATTGAAAAACGGATGTCAAGCTTTCTTAGCCCATGTTATGGATTTGAATAAAGACACGTCAAATTTGAATAATATTCCTGTTGTTAGTAACTTTCCTGACGTATTTCCTGAAGAACTTCCCGGTCTACCCCCAAAACGTGAAGTTGAATTCTTTATTGATCTTGAACCTGGTACAAAGCCCATTTCTAAAACCCCATATCGAATGGCTCCTATTGAACTTCAGGAGTTAAAAGTCCAACTACAAGAGTTGTTGGACATCGGTTTCATTCGTCCTAGTACATCTCCTTGGGGTGCTCCTGTTTTATTTGTAAAGAAGAAAGACGGGAGTATGCGACTTTGTATCGATTACTGGGAATTAAACCATGTCACCATAAAGAATAGGTATCCGCTACCTCGTATTGATGACCTGTTTGACCAATTACAAGGAGCACAATTCTTTTTAAAAATTGATCTTCGTTTTGGATATCATCAACTGAAGGTTAAAACTGAGGATATTTCGAAGACTGCCTTTAGAACTCGGTACGGGCATTATGAATTCTTAGTCATGTCTTTTGGATTGACTAATGCTCATGCGGCTTTCATGGATATGATGAACCGAGTATTCAAGGATTATTTAGATCAGTTGGTTGTTGTCTTTATTGATGACATCCTCATATATTCCAAAAGCCGTGAAGATCATGAGCACCATTTGAAGCTGGTACTCCAAAGGCTGCGTGAAAACAAGTTATATGCTAAGTTGAAAAAATGCGAGTTCTGGCTTGAGGAAGTAGCATTCCTAGGGCACGTGGTGTCAAAACATGGAGTATCTGTGGACCCGGCGAAGATTGAAGCAATACAAAGCTGGGAGCAACCGAAGACGGTGACCGATGTATGTAGCTTTCTGGGCTTAGCTGGTTATTATCGGAGATTCGTAGAAGGGTTTTCTCGAATCGCTACCCCGTTAACTCAGCTGACTCGGAAGGATATCAAATTCGTATGGAGCGAAGAATGCGAGAAGAGTTTCCAAGAGCTTAAGAGGAGACTCATTTCGGCACCTGTTCTGACAATACCATCTGGTTCGGATGGATTTGTTATCTACAGCGATGCTTCAGGCAAAGGGTTAGGATGTGTTCTCATGCAACGTGGGAAAATCATAGCCTATGCCTCGCGACAACTTAAAGAATATGAGAGGAATTATCCTACTAATGATCTAAAGTTGGCAGCAGTCGTTTTCGCGCTAAAGATCTGGAGGCACTATCTATATGGGGAGAAAGTGGAGATATATTCAGACCATAAAAGCCTCAAATATTTCTTCACTCAAAAAGAACTCAACATGCGGCAACGACGTTGGCTCGAGTTATTAAAAGATTACGACCACACTATTCAATACCATCCTGGAAAAGCGAACGTGGTAGTTGACGCGTTGAGTAGAAGATCATATGCAGGAACGAGTGCGATGATGTCAAGTATACGCGTAGAACCAACTTTAATCGATAAAGTTAAAGTTGCTCAAGCTACAGACCCGGAGCTGATGCGTATGAAGAAGAAAGTACAAGAAGGTTCTATTCCAGAAGCAAGAATCGATGAAGAAGGAATACTTCGAGTCCACTCCAGACTTTGTGTTCCTAACGATTCTGATTTAAAGTACAAGATCATGATGGAGACACACAATACACCATTTGCAATCCATCCTGGAAGTACTAAAATGTATCGTGATCTTCGACATATATTTTGGTGGAACAATATGAAGAGAGAGATTGTAAAGTTTATCTCGAGTTGTTTAACTTGTCAACGTGTAAAGGCGGAGCATCAAGTACCAAAGGGTCCATTGCAACCACTTGAGATTCCGAAATGGAAGTGGGAACACATTACCATAGATTTTGTTACGGGTCTTCCCACGGTTTCTCAAGGTATAAATGCTATTTGGGTTATAGTTGATAGATTAACCAAGTCTGCTCATTTCTTGCCGATACGGGAGACTTATTCCCTTGAACGTCTTGCTAGTATGTACGTGAATGAGATTGTAAGGTTGCATGGCATGCCAGTATCCATAATTTCGGATCGTGACCCAAGATTCACTTCAAGATTTTGGGTTAGCTTGCAAAAAGCTATGGGCACGGATTTACGGTTTAGTTCGGCATACCATCCTCAAACGGACGGACAATCAGAGAGGACTATTCAAACTCTTGAAGATTTATTAAGACTTTGTGTCCTAGATTTCAAAGGAAGTTGGGATAAGTACCTACCATTGGTGGAATTCTCCTACAACAACAGTTATCAGGCAAGTATAGGTGTGGCTCCCTTTGAAGCATTGTATGGACGAAAGTGTCACTCTCCAGTATGTTGGGATGAGGTGGGAGAAGCAACGTTGTTGGGACCAGAGTTGGTACGAATGACTACAGAGAAGATCCAAACGATTCGACAACGTATACAAACGGCACAGGATCGACAAAAGAGTTATGTGGATCTTCATCGAAAGGACGTGAAATTTGACATTGGAGATCATGTATTATTACGTGTAGCTCCATGGAAAGGAGTTACAAGATTTGGGAAGAGAGGAAAGCTCAATCCACGATTTATTGGTCCATTTCAGATTCTTGACCGAGTAGGAAATGTGGCCTATAGACTTGCGTTACCTCCAAGTATGTCTCGTGTTCATAATGTTTTTCATATATCTGTGCTTCGTAAATATTTGAAAGACCCGAACCATGTTATTGAGTTAGAACCGGACGAGATAGCTGAAGACTTAACGTACGAGGAGGTACCTGTCAAGATCATGGATAAGAAGGAGCATGTGCTATGCATGAAGGTCATACCACAAGTTAAAGTTTTGTGGAGAAACCATGCTATTGAGGAAATGACCTGGGAGTTGGAAACGGAAATGAAAGCGAGGTATCCTCATCTTTTCGAAACACCAGGTACGTATGTCAATTTCGAGGACGAAATTTCATAAGGAGGGGAGGTTGTAAGACCCCAAATTATTAATAAATAAAATTTAATTTCCTCTAATTATTATTCTGAAATAGTAAGGGTTGATTTGATTAATGTGGTTAGTTATGGGTAAAATGCGCAAATATTTTAAATAAGCAAGTGGTTATAAAATATTCATTATTGTCGGGGAATATTTGTTTGGTCGTGGAATATTCTTGTTGTCGGGGCATATTCGTACGACGGCGCAGCCTTGTGTGGGCCCCATAACAGAAAGCGATTGGATGAAGAAAACGACAAAAATAAGTTGTTTATAAATAACGGCGTAGTTGTTACCGTTAATACTGTTGGAATACCCGGTGGTTAAAACACGGTAATACGCGTAGCACACGGTATTGCATCAATTATTGATTCTTACGCAAGAGGGCACTACTTAATAATGGTTACAGTAATTACTGTTCAGTATTTTGTTGATTCAATAATTGCTGCGTTAATATTTTATATTACTGTTGTTTCAATAATTGTCACTACACAGTATTTTCTATTATCGGAGCAATAATTCATATTATCTGAATAATATTATTAGATAACATTATTGGCAATGTCTAGAAAGTTCTGTCTAAGGAGAGGTTTGGTCATCTAATTGCGCGCCAGTAAGGAGAAATCCTTATTGGAAAGCCCCCTCTTTCCTGGGAACGGCCTGGTTGCCAGTACTGTGGTTCTGTAATATTATTTGTGTATAATTAATTATTGATTTATATGATGAGGAAAATAGTGATTTTATGTGGATATAGATAGAGAAAAATTTTAATGTGACAATTGTTGAAAATTAATATTTTATCTTTTTCTGATAAAATAATTCATTTAAATATATTATTTTAATAATATATTGATGGTGATATTTTTACAATGAATGTAGGATATATGAGTATATGAGGAGGAAGAGTATTTTTGTGGCATTAAATGATTAACACATGTTTTGTGTGTTGGTGGACACAATTCTTGACCGAAAATTTATTATTGACTGTAAAATCGCCCGTTTGTGAATTTCGGTCAATTTCTGTTTAGAATTTAGAAAAACTTTCTTCTGTAAAGTTGTAGAGAATTGAATTTCCTATAAAAACTCGCGTAATTCGAATTTTCTGACAAAAGGGCTATTTATTATGAATTATTGAGGTTTCGAAGTTCCGAAATAATTGATTTTTGGGAGTTTTAGTTAATTATTTTGAGAAAAACGTTTTTTGTATTTTTTTGGACATCATAAACATGTGCAAGGTGGCTGATTTCAGATTTTCTAAGCTGGGCTTGAAAATTTATATATATATATATATATATATATATTATTATATTAAATTTTCTGCTTTGGTGTTCTAAGCATTTTCCTATAAATAGGGTGCTTAGGTTAGAATTGAAAATCACACTAGAAGCACAAGTTTCTCTCTATTTCTCTCTCTATATCGAGCGTATTCTTGTGAGTATTTGATACTTTGAGTGTTGCTTTACGGTGCAAGTTTCCTTCAGCACTATATCTAGTATTCCAGTCAGAAGTACCGTCTTTCCGAGGTAAGGGATGTTATTTCTTGTTAAATGATATTATTTTCTTCAATATCATTATGCCGAAGTATTGATCTGAATTTTTATCAAATTTAGAACTTTTCATGTCGGGGTTACTATTCATGAGTTACTATTCACGAGTTACTATTTACGAGTTACTATTCACCGAAAAATAAAATTTTCTTCTTTTCGTCCAAATATCTATTCTGGATACTAGCTTTGATTGTATCCATGTTTTGATCATTCTTGAATTTTACTTCACTATGATTATTTATGAGATATTTTTGGACATGGAATAGCTGAAATACGAATCCTTAATATTTGTTATTTTGCTTCACTGGATTCATTTTCTTTAAAATATTTTTCATCATCCTCAGTCTTAAATGATGATATAACTGAATATCTTTGGCCTATAGTGCAAAGATGAATGATTTCTGATGAATATCTTTGGCCCGTAGTGCAAAGATGAACAGGTGTTGAGGTGAACATGACTAACTGATGAATATCTTTGGCCTGTAGTACAAAGATGACTATTTGATTCAAGATATTTATTGATTGATGTTACAGGGATAAAATGTTGATGATGGACTTTTAAATTCATAGATAATCGTAGATTTCATTCTCTACGCAACTTCTCTATGAATTATTATTTTCCGCTGCGAATATTGATTGAAAACTTGTTGTCTATTGTATTCTATTAAATTTTTTTCCTGTTGAAGACTAACGATAATTTGTTGTATATTATCTTAGTCATAATATTCTTTACTGGGCTAGTTGAGCTCACCCTTTTCCTTGTTATTCCATTTTCTTCTCAGGAGGCGAGAATGTAGCAAGTACTAGTCGGGGTATGGAATGAAGGTTCTAGGAAGTTGTTTTAGTAGTCCTCACCATTTTTTTTTGTAAAATATTGTACCAATAATTGTAATGAGGACTTATTTGAGTGTGGATATTGTCTAGATGACAATATTTGTATTTACACTCACAGTTTTTATGTTGTATTAATAAAGTTATAGTTGTTTCTGTACCATGTTATTGACGACTCAGAATGGGTGTTGTATACCTATTTTGGGGGCGTCACAACATATCAAATTGAAGAGGGGGCATAGCTAAAGCCTCCAAGTCAGCAATGGCAGTTTCATGAATCTTAAGATTTATCGCTCTCAGCTCCCTAACCTCTTGGATAGTTGACTCAAAGTCCCGTCGTTGACACTCTACATCCCGAAGCTTGGACTCTAGATCCCGAGACTTGGCCTCCAATTTTTTTGCGGCTTCGTTAAGATCTGAAAGTTGTATTGAAAAGCAGCCATCCTCACACTTGTATATAGCAACCTCCGAACGAAGTGCAATAATATAAAAATTTGACTTGAGAAGATCTAGCCTAGCACGAAAAGGAGACACATCAACACCCACAGTAGGGCATCCGAGCTTACATCAGAAAAAAAAAATCCTTAGCATTAAGACTGACATAATCATCTTGTGGTGAAGAAGACTCGATACAAATAGTGATATGCCGGGACATCTCACAAGTAATGGAAGTCGCTGCCCCATTTACCGTACTCACAAAGAGCCCAATGGGAACATCAGCATCCTCTTTATCAGCATTGGTCTTCTCGATGACTTCTTGATTATAAAAAAAAGAGAAATTTCAAGATAGAATAAGAAGGATTAGATCGAAGATTTTCCAAGATATCCCGAGAGAACTCCTCTAGGGCTCGCCCTCCTAGGGTTAGCTCTTCTAGAGATTCCATCTCCTAGGACTTTCGTTTTCGAGGCTTGCAAAACATCAAGCTCCGTGAACTGTAGACTTCAACACTTAAAATATTTTGCGCGATCATCTCACCAAAGGCGTGACTCACGCGCAAGGGGCAAAGTGGAGAAACAAATAATAATAAATAAAAAAACACAAGCATTAGGAGTCATTCAAATAAAAATAGGGTAAAAGAAGAACGGGAAAGTATGAAAGATGAGGCCATTAGGTCGATTCCCCTAAGGGTTGGCTCGTAGGGTTTAGCCACCTAAAGAACTCTCCTCTCTTACATTTAACTTCTCCTTACTCGTTGAATCAATTGATTGGAATAAATGCTACTTCGCCGGAATATCCAAGCCAAGATCCTTGTTAAGGTGAAATGGCTCGGAATAAATTCTTCCTCCTTGCGGTGTTGTCCTTTCTTTGAGAATATCCGACTCAAGATCCTTGTTAAGGTGAAATAGCCCAGAATAAATTCTTCCTCGTTGCAGTGTTGCCTCTTTTCTTTGAGAATATCCGAGCCAAGAACCTTGTTAAGGTGAAATGGCTCGGAATAAATTCTTCCTCGTTGCGGTGTTGCCTCTTTTCTTTGAAAATATCCGAGCCAAGAACCTTGTTAAGGTGAAATGGCCCGGAATGGATGTTTTCTCGTTGTGGTGTTGCCTTTTCTTTTAGAATATCCGAATCAAGATCCTTGTTAAGGTGAAATGGCCCGGAATATATGTTTTCTCATTGCGGTGTTGCCTCTTTTCTTTGAATATCCGAGCCAAGATCCTTGTTAAGGTGAAATGGCCCGGAATGGATACTTCCTCGTTGTGGTGCTACCTTTCTTTTGAGACCATCCGAGCCAAGATCCTTGTTAAGGTGAAATTGCCCGGAATAGGTATTTCCTCGTTGCGGTGTTGCGGTCCAAAAAAAAATACTACAGTTACCTGAAAAAGTCGATGAAGCAATCACAAAGAATTAACCAAACGAAAAGTCAACACGACTAGAGAGGATATACTAATAAAATGCCTGTGAATGGCATCAGGAGTCGAGCACCCCCTCCATTAAGTGGTAAAAACGATGAGTTGAAGAAGAAACACGGAGAATTACATGTTCCGGAATTCATATGGCGACGCTGCCAAAAATGCCAGCTTGAAATGGTGGTTGATCGTGCTTCAGAATTTCAACTAAATGGAATGGATGAATCGATCAATTCAAATGGGGATACGGGTGATTCATTCAAGGAAAAACAGAATTCTTCAGATGATCTCGGATCTGCTATGGACAAGGAAGAGACATGAAACTCATTTGAACATGACTTCAATTTGATTGTACCACCTGCACTGGCGATCAATTCAATCTGCATAGACCTTGGATCTGTCATGGACAAGAAAGAGGCAGGAAACTCATTTGAACGTTGACTTCTCACCGAGGTAACATTTTTGCGGAGCTATTTTGCATTTTGGTATTTGTTTTAAGATTCTAGTAATAGGCTAATATTAGAGAGAGAAATTTTAAAGTAGCAACCAAATTAGTGTTGGAAAATTGATGGAATAAAACCATGGACTGCCAAAAGATTAGATTTTAAAAAAAAAATAAAAAAAAAATTACAAAATCAAATCGGAAAAGTTCGTAGCGTGAATCTGAAAAATCAGTATGCAGTGAATTGCTTTGTCCTGTTGCAATTCTATATATATATATATATATAAAGAACATGGAGGCCACATGTACGGTTTGTATGCATAAATGGATGCTACTCAATCACTTGTCATGTAAATATGTACTCCATCCGTTCTTTAATATAAGTCGTTTTAGGGTTACGTATAAGTATTAAGATAATGATTGTATAGCATTAATTATAATATCAATTATTTATATTGCCCTTGTATTGAAATAAGAGATTGTTATTTATTAGACAGAAAATAGTGAGAGAACCAAAGTTATATTTAATATTTAGGGTAATATTAGAAATTAAGCAATTAATGCTTATTTAAAATTCTAAAACGACTTATATTAAAGAATAAAAATATTTTTTTAAAACGACCTATATTAAAGAACGGAAGGAGTATTAGTTAAAAATCTTTTTGAAAGGTGAAAACTTCAGAGGCGGTAAATCATTTGTTTACCTTCCACGAAGTTGCACGGTCACCACCGCTCTGCAATTGCTTCTTTTTCCTATTCAGTTTTTTTCATCCGTCTTCTCTCTCTAAAATACTTGTCCAGTAAAATCAATTGCTATACTTGTCTGGGTGGAATCAATTCCTTTCAATCACCGTGAATGAATACCACGCGGTATCACCAATTAAGAAAAAAAAATCTTGCGTTTAAAAAAAAAATATATATATATATATATATATAATATTAAATTATTCCTATTTAAAAAAAAATATTTCTCAACTTCCAGCAAATATTTTTCAAATTCCTTCCTAATTTTTTATGAATGATTTGATTTCATATAAAGAAAGATTTTATTTTATTTTCCAAAATAAAATAAGATTTTATTTACTTAGTAATGATGTACTGGATTTGCAAAAAAAAAAATTATGAGAGGCTAATTGGATTCATATTTTATGGATATTAAATATATATATATATATATATATATATATATATATATATATATATATATATATATATATATGAAAACAAATATTCTATTTTCTAAATATGAATGCTTTAATTTTGTTTTCAAGATATGAGGAGGGATGTGTGGTATTACCATGCAGGATTATTGCATAGATGTAAGGAATCTGTTGTGATTCATGGAGATTGGCACCCCCAATTTAATTCAAATACTTTCCCGTCTTACCATAATAAATATCATATTTGATATAATCGGTAACAAATATTATGTTGCTTTACTTTTTTCTTTGCTATTCATGCCATATAAGTTTTTTTTAGTCCAGTTTACTAACTTCAGCTAGTGCAGATTTATGCTTTTGTGACACCGTAAAGATACTGCTGAATGGAAACACCTCATCTGGCAATATCCTAACTGAGCAAATTGAATAAATGGTGGTAGTGGCATATCATGCACCAAATTCTCCACCTATGTCCGAAAATTTTGTCCACTTTAGCCTATTATACATATATCCCCACTTACTTTTCATGTGATATTAAGAATTCTTGGGGATCAAGCTATTAATTAATTAATTAATATTTAATATACAATACCAAATCTATAATATATATATATATATATATATATATATATATATATATATATATATTGAAAGATTTGATCTTGTTTTTAAAATAAAACGAGGAAATATTTTATTTTATTTCACAAATAAAAATAAAAAAAATAAAAAAATAAATTAAGAAAATTTTATTTGATAACATATGACTTCCAAATTTAATGTGATTTATCTTATCTTAGTTTCTAGAAAATATTGAGCAAGATTTGGGGAAGATTTTCAAGGTATCTTGTGTAAGACCCCAACTTATTAATGAATAAAATCAAATTTTCTCTAATTATTATTGTGAATAATAAATTGTTAATTTGATATAATATTTTGGTTATGGGTGAAATGTGTAAATTTTGCAAAATAAACAAGTGGTTATAAAATATTCATTTTGTCGGGGAATATTCGTTTGGTCGTGAAATATTCTTTCTGTCGGGAAATATTCGTACGATGGCGCAGCTATTTGTGGGCCCCATAACGGAAAATGGTTGGATAAAGATAACGACAAAAATTGAGCTTTTATAAATAACGGCGTAGTTGTTACCGTTAACACTGTTAGAATACCCCGGTGGTTAAAATACAGTAATACGCGTGGTTGCAAAATAGCACACGAATTGCACAGTATTTTTGAATTATTGATTCTTACGAAGGAAGGCACTACTCAATAATTGTTACAGTAGTTACTGTTCAATATTTAATTTTATTTATTCAATAATTGCTGCATTGATATTTTATATTATTGTTGTTTCAATAATTGTCACTGCACAGTATTTCCTATTATCAGATCAATAATTCATATTATTTGAATAATATTATTAGATAGCATTATTGGCAATGTCTAGAAAGTTCTGTCTAAGGAGAGGTTTGGTCACCTAATTGCGCGCCAGTAAGGAGAAATTCTTATTTAAAAAGCCTCCTCTTTCCTGGGAATGGTCTGATTGTCATAAATGTGATTCTGTAATATTAATTATGGATAATTAATTATTAATTCATATGATAAGGAAATATTTATTTTATATGAATATAAATGTTGGATATATTTTGTGATTAAAAATGAAGGAGTTAATGTTGAGGTGTTTTATCAGTATTTTTGTCGGAATGGAGGTATTAAAAATCAATCAGGATTTTTGAGATATATTGCGGGGGTTATAATTTTTAATCCGACCGTTGGATCGTTGTGATTTTTGGATATATTATACATATATAAGTTGAGTATATATCCATAAATTTTGAACCGTTAAAAATGAATGTATGATTTGTTATGAATTTTAAGAGATGATTGGTTCAGAAATTATTGAAGTTTCGAAATTTATCATTTTGGTAAAAAATTCTAGAATTGGTGGGGCCCCACTTTTTGTTGGTGAAAATCTGTTGAAATTTTTATTCAAATGTGGTGGGTGGAAATAGTAGCAGGTAAAGCCATCAGGTTGCAGGTTAAGTCTGCTTCGGCGTGCTAACATTTTCCTATAAATAGAGGGCTAAATTAGAATTGAAAATCACACCAGAAACAAGTTTTCTCTCTTTCTCTCTCTTGATTATTGAGTGTATTTTGTGAGTATTTAGATACTTTGTGAGTTTCTATTCATCAGTGCAAGTTTTCTTCAGCCTTATACCGATATTCCGATCAGAAGTACTGATATTTTGAGGTAAGTGGTGTTATATTCTTCTTAAAATGATATTTTCTTTAATATCATTATACCGAAATGTTGGTATGAACTTTTTATCAAATTTAAAATTTTTTGTGTCAGGGTTACTATTCACGTATACGGCACTATTCACGAATACGACACTATTCACCGAAAAATGAAATTTTCTTCTTTTTGTCCAAGTTGTCTATTATGGTTACTATCTTTGATTGTATCCATGTTTTGATCTTTATTTTTGAATTATGCTTCAAAATTGGTTATTATGGAGTATTATTGAACTTGTATAAACTCTAATATGAATCCCTAATATTTGTTCTTTTATCTCACTGGATTCGTTTTCTTTAAAAAAAATTTCATCACCCTCAGTCCTAAATGATGATACTACTGAATATCTTTGGCCTGTAGTGCAAAGATGTATGATTACCTGATGAATATCTTTGGCCTGTAGTGCAAAGATGAACAGGTGTTGAGATGAACATGACCAACTGGTGATACAAATGAATATCTTTGGCTTGTAGTGCAAAGATGAATATTTGATTCAAGATGTATATTGATTGATGTTACAGGTAGGACTGAGCAAAAAACGGATATAACCGAATTACCGAACCGAACCGAAATAATTTAACCGAAATTATCTGATATTTCGGTTATTTTCAATAGTTCGGTTATATCCAAATTATTTTACGGTTTTCGGTTAGTTTGTACGGGTATTACTTTTGGATTATTCGGGTAAACCGAATAACCGAATAAAGCTTTGTAAAGTTGGAATAATAATATAACCGAACAAAAGCACTTGTTAAAATAATACTCAGTTACTCGCCCCAGACTCAGATCTCGAATTCTCTCAAACCCTTCTCAAGTCTCAAACTCAGATCCGTCACACCTCCTCTCTTCAGGCACGACCCTCTCTCTCTCAAACTCAGATCTGTAACACCTTTAGTTCGGAGCTACGAGATTCGGCCCCTTTTCCGACGACTAAGGCGACGAAGAGGGTTGTGCTAGTGAGGCACGGGCAGAGCACGAAGAGGGTCGTGCTAGTGAGGTTCATTGGTGTGGGGCAAATTGCTTCTAGAATCTGTGGGAAGGATGGGGCTTCGAAGGGAATTAGTAGGATGTGGTGTGAGTGGCTGGGAAAAAAGGATTCTGGCAAGGAAGACTCCCTCATAATTTCAAAGCATGACTTTGCTGTTGTTACTATTGCATATAATTACGATTTAGGTCGAAAAGGGTTCTTTGATGATGTAAGATATTTTCTTTTATCTAGTTCTCAGCAAGACATCAAGGGTGCTAGAAGGAAAAGGAGGAGGAAATCATTTTCTGATCCAGAAGATATTAGTGAGTCTTTGAGCAATCAGATAATTCCTCTAGTGAAGAAACTATATCTTCTAATAGTTCCAGTTCAAAATTGTTGTGGGCTGGGTATGATGATCAGCTTCTGCATTCAGGAATTATATCGAGCAAATCTGTGCGAAGAGAATTGAGGCGGCAAGAGTGTGTTGCTGCAAAAAGAATGTGTGATATCTGTCAACACAAGATGCTTCCTGGTAAAGATGATGCCAAATTTCCATCTTGTTGTATTGGGGTCTTAATTTTGAATTGCAGAGTTTTCACTAGATTTAACGTGGTGTAAACTGTTAAATTCGGTTATTAACCGAATAACTGAATAATTAGTTCGGTTATTCGGTTATCATGTAATTCGGGTAATTGTTCGGATATTCTAAACAGTCTAAATTCGGTTTTCGGTTATAACCGAAATGTGTATTCGGTTCGGTTATTAACCGAATGCTAACCCTAGTTACAGGGATAAACTATTGATGATGGACTTTTAAATTTTAGAAGATAGTAGAATTCTTTTTCTACTTGACTCTTCTAATGGTTTGTTATTTCCGTTGTAGTTGTTGATCTAAAACTTGTTGTCTATTATATTTTATCAGATTTTTCCCTGTTGAAGACTAATGATAAGTTGTTGTATATTATCTTAGTCATATATTCTTTACTGGGCTAGTTGAGCTCACCCTTTTTCTTTTTGTTCCATTTTTCTCAGGAGGCGAGAATATAGCGGGAACTAGTCGGGGTGTGGATTGATGTTTCTAGTCAGTGGTGTTAGCAGTCCTCACTATTTTATTAAATAGTATTTCAATAATTGTAATGAGGACTTATTTGAGTGTGGATATTGTCTAGAAGATAATATTTGTATTTAAACTCACAGTATTATGTTGTCGTATTTTGCGCGACAAGTGTTTTAATAAAGTTGTATTTATTTCTGTACCATGTATTTGGCAACTCAAAATGGGTGATGTATACTTATTTTGAGGGCGTCATAGTTGGTATCAGAGCTTAGGGATATGATCCCTGGCTGAGATGTGAGATAAGAACTAGGAGGAGAGAGACGGGAAATTTCTTCGCTAGTATGACCTGACTAAGTTTATTTGGTATTTATTTGATCGGACAGAGTATAGGGATAATATATGACATGACTATTAACCCTTGTTTTATGGCAGTATTTTAGAATGGCAGCTGAGAACGTTAATAATGGATTGAATCAGCCCGTGGAGACACATTTGATCACCACCTAGGGGAATGTGCAACAAGAAGGCAATATTCCTCCTGTAAACAACACTACCGAACAAATGATGAATGATAGAATGTTTAGGAGTTTTTTGCAGTTCCTGCAAAATCAGACGAGGGAGACTCGTGTGCAGAATACGGGTGAAAATGATAACAACGCGCAGTTTGTCACGGCCAAGCAGTGCAAAGAGTTGGGACCACCAGAATTTAAGGGAAAGCCGGATCCGATCATGGCGGAAACGTGGGTCAAGAAAATTACCAAGATATTCGATGTCTTGGGATGCACGGAGGAACAGAAGGTTCCATTCACCACCTTTATGTTCCGCGGTGAGGCAGACTACTGGTGAGAGTCTGTGAAGCGTACCCAGCTTGACGCACTCAACATGTCCTGAAAAATATTTCAGAAACAGTTTAATGACAAGTACTTTCCTGAAAGTATTCGTTATATGAAGGAGGTAGAGTTTATTAGACTGGAACAAAATAACATGACGGTGTCCCAGTACGAAGCGAAGTTTACAGAGTTATCCAGGTTTGCACCTCATTTGGTCGAGAATGAGGAACGAATGACAATGATGTTTCTGAGAGGTTTAAAACCCGAGATTCGGCAATACCTTATCTCTCATAAATTTTCTTTATATTCAGATGTTGTAAACAGGTCTCAATTATTAGAGCGAGATAATGAGTATATTCAACCGAGGGAACACAACCAAGGTAATACTGGTGGCAGCGGTCATCGGAGCAATGAAAACCAGCATGGAGGAAAATATTCGGACAAAAGCGGTAATCACTCTGGTGGTAATCGTGGCCGTGATAATAGAAGGAGCGAGTCGGGAGGAGATTTCAAGAAGAGAAGGTACAACAATGATAACGTGAAAACGTCAGCACAAACATCAACTATTTCTAGGGGAGGAGAACGAGCACCGGTCGTTTGTTACAAATGCGGGAAAAAGGGACATATCAGCCCAAAATGCCCACAACAATCCAAGGTATGTTATAACTGTGGAAAGGAGGGTCATATAGCTCGAGAGTGTTCTATAGCAAAACCAAGTTCAGCGGGGATGGTGACTCCAAAAGCTGTCCCGGATAAGTTGAAATCAGTGGTTCCTGGAAGAGCGTTTATCGTGACTGGCCAAAATGCGAGAAACCCGAACGAGGTGATCACGGGTAAGCTAATCTTGAATTCTTGTGAAGTTTATACTTTACTAGATACCGGTTCTACCTATTCTTTTATCTCTCCTGCTTGTGCTCAACGTTTAAACTTGACTCCGGAGAAATTAGACTTTGACCTATCTGTGGAGACTCCGTTAAGAGAAACTTTTATTACATCTACAGTTTATAAATCTTGCTTAATCTAAGTTGGCACAATCACATTACCTGTTGACCTTATCTCTTTAAAAATACTTGCTTTTGATGTGATTTTAGGAATTGATTGGTTAACTACTCATCATGCCAAAATTGGTTATTTTCGTAAGGTTGTTAGTTTTCATATTCTTAACCAACCTGTTATGCGAATTCAAGCAACCAAACCATTAAAATCAATCGCTGTTATATCAAGCTATAAAGCCATTCGTTTATTGAAAAACGGATGTCAAGCTTTCTTAGCCCATGTTACGGACTTGAACAAAAACACGTCAGATTTGAATAAAATTTCTATTGTTAATGAATTTCCTGACGTATTTCCTGAATAACTTCCCGGTCTACCCCCAGAACGTGAAGTTGATTTTTTTATTGACATTGAACCTGGCACAAAGCCCATTTCTAAAACCCCATATCGAATTGCTCCTATTGAACTTCAGGAGTTAAAAGTCTAATTACAGGAATTGTTAGACATCGATTTCATTCGTCCTAGTACGTCTCCTTGGGGTGCTCCTGTTTTATTCGTAAAAAAAAAAGACGGGAGTATGCGACTTTGTATTGACTATCGAGAATTAAACCATGTCACCATCAAGAATAGGTATCCGCTACCTCGCATTGATGACATGTTCGACCAATTGCAAGGAGCACAATTCTTTTCAAAGATCGATCTTCGTTCTGGATATCATCAGCTGAAGATTAAAACTGAGGATATTCCAAAGACTGCCTTCAGAACACGGTACGGGCATTACGAATTCTTAGTCATGTCTTTTGGATTGACTAATGCTCCTGCTGCTTTCATGGATATGATGAACCGTGTATTCAAAGAATATTTAGATCAGTTCGTTGTTATCTTTATTGATGACATCCTCATCTATTCCAATAGCCGTGAAGATCATGAGCACCATTTGAAGCTAGTACTACAAAGGCTTCGCGATAACAAGCTATATGCCAAGCTGAAGAAATGCGAGTTCTGGCTTGAGAAAGTAGCATTCCTTGGGCATGTGGTGTCAAAACATGGAGTATCTGTCGACCCGGCGAAGATTGAAGCCATACAAAGTTGGGAGCAACCGAAGTCGGTGACCAAAGTATGTAGCTTTCTGGGCTTAGCTAGTTATTATCGGAGATTCGTGGAAGGATTTTCTAGAATCGCTACTCCGTTAACTCAGCTGACTCGTAAAGATATAAAATTCGGTTGGAGCGAGAATTATGAGAAGAGTTTTCAAGAACTCAAGAGGAGACTCATTTTGGCACTTGTTCTGACAATACCATCTGGTTCGAATGGATTTGTTATCTACAGCGATGCTTCAGGCAAAGAGTTAGGATGTGTTCTCATGCAACATGGGAAAGTCATAGCCTATGCCTCGCGACAACTCAAAGAATATGAGAGGAATTATCATACTCATGATTTGGAGTTGGAAGCAGTCGTTTTCGCGTTGAAGATCTGGAGACACTACCTGTATGGGGAGAAAGTAGAGATCTATACAGATCATAAAAGCCTCAAATAATTCTTCACCCAAAAGGAACTCAACATGCAGCAACGACGTTGGCTCGAGCTGCTGAAAGATTACGATCATACCATCCAATATCATCCTGAAAAAGCAAACGTAGTAGTTGACGCATTGAGTAGAAGATCATATGCGGGTACGAGTGCAATGTTGTTAACACAAAGGCCCATTTTGTATGACTTACAAAGGATGGCGATAAAGATGAAGGCTCCAAGCACCCACGTGATAATATCAAATATACGAGTAGAACCGACTTTAATCGATAAAGTTAAAGCTGCTCAAGCTACGGACATGGAGCTGATGCGTATGAAGAAGAAAGTGCAAGAAGGTGCTATTTCAGAAGCAAGAATCGATGAAGAAGGAATACTTCGAGTCAACTTCAGACTTTGTGTTCCTAACGATTTTGACTTGAAGCATAGAATCATGATGGAGGCACACAACAAACCGTTTGCAATCCATCCTGGGAGTACCAAAATGTATCACGATCTTCGACATACATTTTGGTGGAGCAATATGAAAAAAGAGATCGCGGAGATTATCTCGAGGTGTTTAACTTGTCAACGTGTAAAGGCGGAGCATCAAGTACCAAAGGGTCCATTGCAACCACTTGAGATTCCGAAGTGGAAGTAGGAACACATTACCATGGATTTCGTTACGAGTCTTCCCAAGGTTTCTCAAGGCATAGATGCGATTTGGGTTATTGTTGATAAATTAACCAAGTCTGCCCATTTCTTGCCTATACGTGAGACTTATTCCCTTGAACGTCTTGCTAGTATGTACGTAAACGAGATTGTAAGGTTACATGGCATGCCAGTATCCATAGTTTCGGATCGTGACCCAAAATTCACTTCACAATTTTGGGTTAGCTTGCAGAAAACTATGGGCACGGATTTACGATTCAGTTCGGCATACCATCCTCAAACGGACGGACAATCAGAGAGGACTATTCAAACTCTTGAAGATCTATTAAGACTTTGTGTCCTAGATTTTAAAGGGAGTTGGGATAAGTACCTACCATTGGTGGAATTCTCCTACAACAACAGTTATCAGGCAAGTATAGGTGTGGCTTCATTTGAGGCGTTGTATGGAAGAAAATGTCGTTCTCCAATATGCTGGGACGAGGTGGGTTGTAAGACCCCGAATTTTATGAAATAAAAGTATTCAATTTTTCTTATAATTACTATTCAGTAAATGGTTAAATTGATAAAAGTTTAAAGTTATGGGTGAAATGTGAATTTTATTTTGAAAATAATCAAATGGTTATAAAATAATCATTGTTGTCGGGGAATATTCGTTTGGTCGTGGAATATTCTTTCTGTCGGAGAATATTCGTACGACGGCGCAGCTATTTGTGGGCCCCATAACGAATAACTGTCGGATGAAGAAAATAACAAATTTGAGTATTTACAAATAATGGTGTAGTTATTACCGTTAATACTATTGAAATACCCGGTGGTTAAAATACAGTAATACGCGTTATTGCACAGTAGCACACGGTATTGCATAGTATTTTTGAAATTATTGATTCTTACGTAAGAAGGCACTACTCAATAATTGTTACAGTAATTACTGTTCAATATTTTATTTTATTGATTCAATAATTACTGTGTTGATATTTTATATTATTGTTGTTTCAATAATTGTTACTGCACAGTATTTCTCATTATCAGATCAATAATTCATATTATTTGAATAATATTATTAGATAGCATTATTGGCAATGTCTAGAAAGTTCTGTCTAAGGAGAGGTTTGGTCATCTAATTGCGCGCCAGTAAAGAGAAATGCTTATTGGAAAGCCCCCTCTTTCCTGGGAACGGCCTGGTTGTCATAAATGTGATTCTATAATATTATTTGTGAATAATTAATTATTGATTCATATGATAAGGAAATATTTATTTTATGTGGGTATAAATGAGGGATATATTTTTGTGGTTAAAAATGAAGGAGTTAATGATGAGGTATTTTATCTGTATTTTTGTCGGAACGAAGGTATTGAAAATCAAATTAGGGTTTTTAAGATATTTTGCGAGGGTTATAATTTTTAATCCGACCGTTGGATCGTGGTAATATTTGGATATGTTATACATATATAAGTTGAGTATATGTCCATAAATTTTGAACCGTTAAAAATGAACGTATGATTTGTTATGAATTTTACGAGATGACTGGTTCAGAAATTTTTGAAGTTTTGAAATTTATCATTTAGGTGGAAAATTCTAGAATTGGTGGGCCCCACTCTTGGTTGGTGAAGAAATGTGCTGAGATTTTTATTCAAATGTGGTTGGTGGGAATATTAGCAAGTAAAGCCATCAGGTAGCAGGTCAAGTCTGCTTCGGCGTGCTAATATTTTTCTATAAATAGAGGGCTAAGTTAGAATTGAAAATCACACCAGAAACATAAGCTTTCTCTCTTTCTCTCTCTATATTATGAAGCATATTTAGATACTTTGAGAGTTGCTATTCAGTGCAAGTTTCCTTCGGCTTTGCATTCCAGTCAGAAATACTGCACTTTTGAGGTAAGGGATAGTAAGGGATATTAAGGGATATTATATTCTTCATAATGATGTTATTCTTTCAATATCATTATACTGAAATATTGGTATGAATTTTATTGTATAATTTTTACCTCTTTGAGTCGGGATTACTATTCACGTATACGGCACTATTCACGTATACGGCACTATTCATGTATATGGCACTATTTACGTATACGGTACTATGTACGAATACGGAGTACTATTCACGAGTTACTATTCACGAGTTACTATTCATGAGTTACTATTCACGAGTTACTATTCACGACAAAATTAGTTTCTTTTTCTAACCAAATTATAGTTGATTTATGAATATTACTCTTGAAATTAAATCTATATGTTGATCATATTATTTTTATTATCATATATAACATTTTTATAACCCTGATGTTGAATTTCTCTTTCACTTGAGTGTAAAGATGGGTAAATTATTGGTATGATCGTGACTGAGGAATATCTTTGGCCTGTAGTGCAAAGATGAATTGTTAACTTGTATGATCATGACCATTGAATTTATAATTGAATATCTTTAGTTTAAGTGTAAAGATGAATTGATTAACATGGTTATAATTATTGTTTATATAAATTCTGAAATGATTATATATTTCTTTGAGATATGAATATATTTGGCCTGTAGTGCAAATATGAATTGTTGAGGAATATCTTTTACCTGTAGTGCAAAGATGAATTGTTGATGAATATCTTTGGCCCATAGTGCAAAGATGAGCTGTTGTTGAATATCTTTGGCCAGTAGTGCAAAGATGAATTAATGACGAATATTTTTGGGCCGTAGTGCAAAGATGAAGTTATTAGTATGATTATGAACAGGAACTGTGATTTGGTATAACCATGATCTTTGATGTTTTAGGTAAAGACAGGTAATGAAAATATTATTCGTCCTGGGTGCGAAGAAAAATTTAGAATCACAATTATGATTATGAGTTATTCATATGATTGTGGAAAGGAACTGTTGAGCGATGTTACAGGGATAAAACATTGTTGGTGGATTTTTAACATGGAGAAGATAATAGACTTTATGGTCTATTTGACTCTTCTAATGGATTGCTCATTCCGCTGCAACTATGGTTGAAATTTTTATCATCTACCATATGTTCTAAATCTCTGATTTATTACTGATGAAGACTATTGATAATTTATTTATCTTTAGTCATGATATTCTTTACTGAGCTAGTTGTGCTCACCCTTTTGCTTCACAATTCCTTTCAGGTAATAAGAGTGTAGCTGGGTCGAGCGGGGGTAACAAGGAAATAGAACGGTGATCTCTAGCTGTGGAGTTCTCCCTAAGCAATATAGAAAAGTTCATTTAGTAGTTATATTTGGTGAATCCAATAGGGTAAGGTGTACCCAATGTTGGAAGGGTGTTTTACCACTATCATACAAGATGTCTAATGACATACAATCTCGTATCATCATAAGACAGGATTGTGCTCGTCCACTTGCTGAGTATCTTTACGAGCACTACCTATATAATCTTGGTGTTTGTTTGAAGTATAATTCTCAATTAGAGACAGTGGAGATAATGATAAGTCAAGAGAAGACTCACAATTGGGAAGAATATGATAGTAATCTTCTCATTTTTCTTTGGGGTATATTGGGTCAACCAAGGATAATTCTGTGGCCATATGATATCTATCATAACATAGATGCATGGCCTCCCATGTACGAAGGTTTCCTTGAGCACTTTCCAAAGATTCTAATTTTTAAAACAGTTTTTGACTATACCTTTATGTAAGGTGTCATTGTGAGGTGATGTCCACGGTTGGGACATGAGTCACATTTAGTATATATTTATATCCAAACTCACAGCATATGTGTTGTTGTATTTTGCACGACAATTGTTGTAATAAAGTTGTAGTTGTTTTCTGTACCATGTATTTGGCGACTCAGAATAGGTTGGATGGAATGGACCTATTTTGGGGTTGTCACATGGGTGAAGCAACATTGTTGGGACCAGAGTTGGTACGAATGACTACAGAGAAGATCCAAACGATTCGACAACGTATACAAACGGCACAGGATCGACAAAAGAGTTATGTGGATCTTCATCGGAAGGACGTAGAATTTAATATTGAGGATCATGTATTGCTACGTGTTGCACCATGGAAGGGAGTTACAAGATTTAGGAAGAGAGGAAAGCTCAATCCACGATTTATTGGTCCATTTGAAATTATTGACCAAATAGGAAATGTGGCCTATAGACTCGCATTACCTCCAAGTTTGTCTCGTGTTCATAATATTTTTCACATATCTATGCTTCGTAAATATGTTAAAGACCCGAACCACATTATTGAGTTAGAACCAGATGAGATAGCCGAAGATTTAACGTACGAGGAGGAACCTATTAAGATCTTGGATAGGAAATAGCATGTCTTACGCACGAAAGTAATACCACAAGTTAAGGTTTTGTGAAGAAACCATGCTATTGAAGATATGACCTGGAGTTAGAATTAAAAATAAAAGCGAGGTATCCCTACCTTTTCGAAATACCATGTACGTACGTCAATTTCGAGGACGAAATTTCATAAGGAGGGGAGGTTGTAAGACCCTAACTTATTAATGAATAAAATTAAATTTTCTCTAATTATTATTGTGAATAATAAGGTGTTAATTTGATATAATATTTTGGTTATGGGTGAAATGTGCAAATTTTGCAAAATAAACAAGTGGTTATAAAATATTCATTTTATCGGGGAATATTCGTTTGGTCGTGAAATATTCTTTCTGTCGGGAAATATTCGTACGATGGCGCAGCTATTTGTGGGCCCCATAACAGAAAATGGTTGGATAAAGATAACGACAAAAATTGAATTTTTATAAATAACGGCGTAGTTGTTACCATTAACACTGTTGGAATACCCGGTGGTTAAAATACAATAATACGCGTGATTGCACAGTAGCACACAGATTGCAAAGTATTTTTGAATTATTAATTCTTACGAAGGAAGGCACTACTCAATAATTGTTACAGTAGTTACTGTTCAATATTTTATTTTATTTATTCAATAATTGATGTATTGATATTTTATATTATTGTTGTTTCAATAATTGTCACTGCGCAGTATTTCTCATTATCAGATTAATAATTCATATTATTTGAATAATATTATTAGAAAGCATTATTGGCAATGTCTAGAAAGTTCTGTCTAAGGAGAGGTTTGGTCACCTAATTGCGTGCCAGTAAGGAGAAATCCTTATTGGAAAGTCTCATCTTTCCTGGGAACGGCCTGATTGTCATAAATGTGATTCTGTAATATTAATTGTGAATAATTAATTATTGATTCATATGATAAGGAAATATTTATTTTATGTGAATATAAATGTTGGATATATTTTGTGGTTAAAAATGAAGGAGTTAATGTTGAGGTGTTTTATCAGTATTTTTGTCGGAATGGAAGTATTAAAAATCAATCAGGGTTTTTGAGATATATTGCGGGGGTTATAATTTTTAATCCGACCGTTGGATCATTGTGATTTTTGGATATGTTATACATATATAAGTCGAGTATATATCCACAAATTTGAACCGTTAAAAATGAACGTATGATCTGTTATGAATTTTAAGAGATGACTGATTCAGAAATTGTTGAAGTTTCAGAATTTATCATTTTGGTGGAAAATTCTAGAATTGGTGGGACCCACTTTTGGTTGGTAAAAATGTGTTAAGATTTTTATTCAAATGTGTTGGATGAGAATAGTAGCAGGTAAAGCCATCAGGTTGCAGGTTAAGTCTGCTTCGGCGTGCTAACATTTTTCTATAAATAGAGGGCTAAGTTAGAATTGAAAATCATACCAGAAACAAGTTTTTTCTCTCTCTCTCTCTAGATTATTGAGTGTATTTTGTGAGTATTTAGATACTTTGTGAGTTTCTATTCATCAGTGCAAGTTTCCTTCAGCCTTATACCGATATTCCGATCTGAAGTACTGATATTTTGAGGTAAGGGGTGTTATATTCTTGTTAAAATGATATTTTCTTCAATATCATTATACTGAAATGTTGGTATGAAATTTTTATCAAATTTAGAACTTTTTGTGTCGGGGTTACTATTCACGTATACGTTACTATTCACGTATACGGCACTATTCATCGAAAAATAAAATTTTCTTCTTTTTGTCCAAGTTGTCTATTATGGTTACTATCTTTGATTGTATCCATGTTTTGATCTTTATTTTTGAATTCTGCTTTAAAATTGGTTATTATGGAATATTATTGAACTTGGATAAATTGTAATACGAATCCCTAATATTTGTTCTTTTATCTCACTTGATTTATTTTCTTTAAAATATTTTTCATCACCCTCAGTCCTAAATGATGATACTACTGAATATCTTTGGCCTGTAGTGCAAAGATTTATGATTACCTGATGAATATCTTTGGCCTGTAGTGCAAAGATGAACAGGTATTGAGATGAACATGACCAACTGGTGATACAGATGAATATCTTTGGCTTGTAGTGCAAAGATGAATATTTGATTCAAGATGTATATTGATTGATGTTACAGGGATAAAATATTGATGATGGACTTTAAAATCTTAGAAGATAATAGAATTCTTTCTCTACTTGACTCTTCTAATGGTTTGTTGTTTCCGCTGTAGTTGTTGATCTAAAACTTATTGTCTATTATATTTTATCAGATTTTTCCCTGTTGAAGACTAATGATAAGTTGTTATATATTATCTTAGTCATAATATTCTTTATTGGGCTAGTTGAGCTCACTCTTTTCCTTTTTGTTCCATTTTTCTCAGGAGGCGAGAATATAGCGAGAACTAGTCGGGGTGTGGAGTGATGTTTCTAGTCAGTGGTGTTAGCAGTCCTCACTATTTTATTAAATAGTATTTTAATAATTGTAATGAGGACTTATTTGAGTGTGGATATTGTCTAGAAGACAATATTTGTATTTAAACTCACAGTATTGTGTTGTCGTATTTTGCGCGACAAGTGTTTTAATAAAGTTGTATTTGTTTCTGTACCATATATTTGGCGACTCAGAATGGGTGATGTATGTAAGACCCCGAATTTTATGAAATAAAAGTATTCAATTTTTCTTATAATTACGATTCAGTAAATGGTTAAATTGATAAAAAGTTAAAGTTAAAGGTGATATAGGAAATTTTTTTCTAAATAAGCAAGTGGTTATAAAATAATCATTGTTATCGGGGAATATTCGTTTGGTCGTGGAATATTCTTTCTGTCGGGGAATATTCGTACGACGGCGCAGCTATTTGTGGGCCCCATAACGAATAACTGTCGGATGAAGATAACGACAAAAATTGAGTTTTTATAATTAACGGCGTAGTTGTTACCGTTAACACTGTTAGAATACCCGGTGGTTAAAATACAGTAATACGCGTTGTTACACAGTAGCACACTGATTGCACAGTATTTTTGAATTATTGATTCTTACGAAGGAAGGCACTACTCAATAATTGTTACAGTAGTTACTGTTCAATATTTTATTTTATTGATTCAATAATTGCTGCGTTGATATTTTATATTATTGTTGTTTCAATAATTGTTACTGCACAGTATTTACCATTATCAGATCAATAATTTATATTATTTGAATAATATTATTAGATAACATTATTGGTAATGTCTAGAAAGTTCTGTCTAAGGAGAGGTTTGGTCACCTAATTGCACGCCAATAAGGATAAATCTTTATTAGAAAGCCCCCTCTTTCCTGGGAACGGCCTGGTTGTCATAAATGTATTTCTGTAATATTATTTGTGAATAATTAATTATTGATTCATATGATAAGGAAATATTTATTTTTATGTGGATCTAAATATTGGATATATTTATTGTGGTTAAAAATAAAGGAGTTAATGTTGAGGTTTTTATCAGTATTTTTGTCGGAATGGAGGTATTAAAAATCAAATTAGGGTTTTTGAGATATTTTGCGGGGGTTATAATTTTTAATCCGACCGTTGGATCGTTGAAATTTTTGGATATGTTATACATATATAAGTTGAGTATATGTCCACAAATTTTTAACCGTTAAAAATGAACGTATGATTTATTATGAATTTTACGAGATGACTAGTTAAGAAATTGTTGAATTTTCAGAGTTTATCATTTTGGTAGAAAATTCTAGAATTGGTGGGCCCCACTCTTGGTTGGTGAAGAAATGTGCTGAGATTTTTATTCAAATGTGGTGGGTGGGAATAGTAGCAGGTAAAGCAATCAGGTTGCAGGTCAAGTCTGCTTCGGCGTGCTAACATTTTCCTATAAATAGAAGGCTAAGTTAGAATTGAAAATCACACCAGAATTCATAAGTTTTCTATCTTTTTCTCTCTAAATTATCGAGTGTATTTTGTGAGTATTTAGATACTTGGTGAGTTGCTATTCATCAGTGCAAGTTTCCTTCAGCGTCATATCTGACATCCAGTCAGAAGTGCTGCTCTTTTGAGGTAAGGGATATTAAGGAATGTTATATTCTTCATAATGATGTTATTCTTTCAATATCATTATACTGAAATATTGGTATAGATTTTATTGTGGAATTTCTACCTTTTTGAGTCGGGATTACTATTTACGTATACGACACTATTCATGTATACGACACTATTCATGTATATGGCACTATTTACGTATATGACATTATTTATGTATACGGTACTATGTACGAATACGGAGTACTATTCACGAGTTACTATTCACGAGTTACTATTCACGAGCTACTATTCACGGATACTATTCACGACAAATTGGTTTCTTTTTCTGACCAAATTATCGTTGATTTATGATTGTTGCTCTTGAAAATAAATGCAGTTGTTGATCATATTATTTTTATTTTCATATATAATATTTTTATAACCCTGATGTTGAATTTCTCTTTCACTTGAGTGTAAAGATGGGTAAATTATTGGTATGATCGTGACTGAGGAATATCTTTGGCATGTAGTGCAAAGATGAATTGTTAACTGGTATGATCATGACCATTGAATTTATAATTGAATATCTTTAGCTTAAGTGTAAAGATGAAATGATTAACATGGTTATAATTATTGTTTATATAAATTCTGAAATGATTATATATTTCTTTGAGATATGAATATATTTGGCCTGTAGTGCAAATATGAACTGTTGAGGAATATCTTTGGCCTGTAGTGCAAAGATGAATTGTTGATGAATATCTTTGGCCCGTTGTGCAATGATAATCTGTTGTTGAATATCTTTGGCATATAGTGTAAAGATGGTCTGTTGATGAATATCTTTGGCCCGTAGTGCAAAGATGAATTTATTAATATGATTATAAACATGAACTGTGATTTGGTATAACCATGATCTTTGATGTTTCATGTGATGAAAATTATCTTTGTCCTGGATGAGAAAAGGAATTTAGAACAACAATTACGATTATGAGTTATACATGTGATTGTGGACAGGAATTGTTGATTGATGTTACAGGGATAAAACATTGTTGGTAAACTTTTAACATGGAGAAGATAATAGACTTTATAGTCTATTTGACTCTTCTAATGGATTACTCGTTCCGCTGCAACTATGGTTGAAAAATTTTATCATCTACCATATGTTCTAAATCTTTGATTATTACTGATGAAGGCTATTGATAATTTAATTATCTTTAGTTATGATATTCTTTACTAGGCTAGTTGTGCTCACCCTTTTGCTTCACAATTCCTTTCAGGTAATAAGAGTGTAGCTGGGTCGAGCGGGGGTAACAAGAGAACAGAACGGCGGTCTTTAGCTGTGGAGTTCTCCCTAAGCAGTACAAAAAGTTCATTTAGTAGTTATATTTGGTGAATCCAATAGGGTAAGGCGTACCCAACGTTGGAAGGGTGTTTTGCAACTATCATACAAGATGTCTAACGCCAAACAACCTCGTGTCATCATAAGACAGGGTTGTGCTCATCCATTTACTGAGTATCTTTACGAGCACTACCTATATAATCTTGGTGTTTGTTTGAAGTATAATTCTCAATTAGAGATAGTGGAGATAATGATAAGTCAAGAGAAGACTCACTATTGGGAAGAATATGATAGTAATTTTCTCGTTTTTCTTTGGGGTATATTGGGTCAACCAATGATAATTATGTGGCCATATGATATCTATCACAACCTAGAAGCATAGCCTCCCATGTACCAAGGTTTCCTTGAGCACTTCCCAAAGATTCTAATTTCCAAAATAGTTTTTGACTATACCTTTATGTAAGGTGTCATTGTAAAGTGCTGTCCACGGTTGGGACATGAGTCACATTTGGTATATATTTGTATCTAAACTCACAGCATATGTGTTGTTGTATTTAATACGACAATTGTTGTAATAAAGTTATATTTGTTTTCTGTACCATGTATTTGGCGACTCAGAATGGGTTGAATGGAATGAACCTATTTTGGGGTTGTCACAATGTATATCTATTTTGGGGGCGTCATATCTTGGGAGAGCTCTCCTAGGGGTCCCCTCTCCAAGGATTTTTTATTTTCAGGACTTGCAAGATCGAGCTCCGCGGATTTTTCAGAAATTTTTGAAGCAGGATGCATAGAGTTAAAGTATTTGCCACGATCGTCGCTCCAAAAACGTGACTATTGCGCAGGGGGCAAATGTGGTCCCAAGTACAAATTAGGGTTCGCAAGTCCTAATTGAATTAAATACACAATTAGGGTTCCACGACCTCATTAAATGTATAAATTAGGGTTTACATGGCCTAAATAAATGAAGATGGTAAAGCTAAAAATAAAGAGGCTGGACCCGAGAGAATCTTTCACGTGTACCGAGACAGAAGACACGTGGAGGCGACTCATTTTGGGAATTGATTGAGGGATTGAATTGGTGGCTAGAAGGGCGGGACAATTTGGGCATTATTCTGATGACCAAGGGTAAATTTGGAATTTTCCCGATACCTCTTCCACTCCATTGGGAAGGGGACCTCACTTTGGACTCTTGGACCTTTTGGAAGAATAAGAGACTTGGAGATTCTCTCTCAACCTGAATCACTCAAGAAGGCTCTCTGAATCCTTGCTACCCTAACAAGGTTCTCAGATTCTAAGAGTTCTGCCACATGTTGTTGGAGTAATCGCTCACCTGTTCTTCTTCCCTCTTCAATCAATCAATCAATTCCGTACTTTTCGTGGATTTCTCTCCTCCTCAGCCAACACGAAACCCTAACCCTAGCAAGGTACGATTTTCTTGCCCACAACTTCATACTAACCACTCTCACATCCAACCATTTATTTGCACTAAATGTAACGCATCCAGTGATTACACAGTAGATGATGTTTATTTTCGATACCTTCAATAAAATATTGGCGGCCACGGGGAAAAGAGTTTGCACAAATAATAATGAATGATTAGCAACTAGTAAAATAATACTCTCTTCATTCAAATTTATAAGCTTAGGGGCTATTTGTTTATGACTGAATGGTTGAATGGTTAAATCGGTCAACTATTCAGTGCGTTTGTTTTGAAAAAAAAAAATCATCCGAAATAATTGATTTTTGGAGTTTAAAATATTTTTTTTTTAAGAAAAAAGTTTTTTGTTGCAATTGAGTGGCTCACATGTGTTATACATGATCTGAAATTAGATTTCTTAGGTGGGCTTGAATATTTTTAAGAAATATTATTATTTTATTAAATTTTTTGCTTTGGTGTTCTAAGCATTTTCCTATAAATAGGGTGCTTAGGTTAGAATTGAAAATCACACCAGAAACACAAGTTTCTCTCTCTTTCTCTCTCTATATTAGTGAGCGTATTCTTGTGAGTATTCTAATACTTTGAGTATTGCTATACGGTGCAAGTTCAAGTCATAACCTATATCCGGTGTTTCAACTAAAAGTACTGTTTTTCTGAGGTAAGGGATGTTATTTCTTCTTAAATAATATTATTTTCTTCAATATCATTATGCCGAAGTATTGATCTGAACTTTTTATCAAATTTGGAACTTTTCATGTCGAGGTTACTATTCACGCGTTACTATTCATGAGTTACTATTCACGAGTTACTATTCACCGAAAAATGAAATTTTCTTCTTTTTGTCCAAATATCTATTCTGGATACTAGCTTTGATTGTATCCATGTTTTGATCATTCTTGAATTTTACTTCACTATGATTATTTATGAGGTATTTTTGGACATGGAATAGCTGAAATACGAATCCTTAATATTTATTATTTTGTTTCACTGGATTCGTTTCCTTAAAAATATTTTTCATCATCCTCAGTCCTAAATGATGATATAAATGAATATCTTTGGCCTGTAGTGCAAAGATTAATGATTTCTGATGAATATCTTTGGTCCGTAGTGCAAAGATGAACAGATGTTGAGGTGAACATGACCAACTGATGAATATCTTTGGCCTGTAGTGCAAAGATGACTATTTGATTCAAGATATTTATTGATTGATATTATAGGGATAAAATGTTGATGATGGGCTTTTAATTTCATAGATAATCGTAGATTTCATTCTCTACGAATTATTATTTTCCGCTGCGAATATTGATTTAAAACTTGTTGTCTATTGTATTCTATTAAATTTTTCTCTGTTGAAGACTAACGATAATTTGTTGTATGTTATCTTAGTCATAATATTCTTTACTGGGCTAGTTGAGCTCACCATTTTCCTTGTTGTTCCATTTTCTTCTCAGGAGGCGAAAATGTAGCAAGTACTAGTCGGGGTATGGAATGAAGGTTCTAGGAAGTTGTTTTAGTAGTCCTCACCAATTTTTTTTTTTGTAAAATATTGTACCAATAATTGTAATGAGGACTTATTTGAGTGTGGATATTGTCTAGATGACAATATTTGTATTTACACTCACAGTTTTTATGTTGTATTAATAAAGTTGTAGTTGTTTCTGTACCATGTTATTGACGACTCAGAATGGGTGTTGTATACCTGTTTTGGGGGCGTCACAGTTGGTATCAGAGCCATAAGTAAAGAGCCCCGAGCCTCTCGCTGGTGACATCCTGTTGATGGGGAATGCACCGAAGCCAGACTCTCCGTAGAGGACGCCGTTCTGCGGTGGCAAGCTGATAGGTACCCTTGTGAGGTGCTGACACATGATGGTGTCCAGTGTCACAGTTGGTATCAGAGCTTAGGGATATGATCTCTAGCGGAGATCGGGGAATAGAACTAGGAGGGGAGAGACGAGTAAATCCTTCGCTAGTGTGTCCTACCTAAGCTTATTTGTTGGTCGGTCATAATATAGGGATATTTTGTGATATGTTAATTTGTTAAATTAACCTTTGTTTTATGGCAGTATTTGAGAATGTCGACTGAGAATATTAACAGTGGAGTAAATGAGACGGTGGAGATGCCTATACTCACCAACGAGGAGAACGTGCAACAGGCTGGCAATGTTCCTCCTGTGAACAACACCACTGAGCAGACGGTGAACGATGAGATGTTTAGAAGCTTTTTGCGATTCATGCAAAACCAGACGAAGGAGATTCCTGTTCAAAATATAGGAAGAAACAATGGCAACGCACAGCTGGTTACAGCCAAGCAGTTCAAAGAGTTGGGACCACCAGAATTCTGGGGAAAGCCGGATCCGATTAAGGCGGAGACATGGGTCAAGCAAATTACCAAGATATTTGATGTATTGGGATGTACGGAGGAACAGAAGGTTCCATTCGCCACCTTTATGTTCCGTGGCGAGGCAGACTACTGGTGGGAATCTGTGAAGCGTACCCATCCAGCCGCACTCAGCATGTCTTGGGAGACATTTCAGAAGCTATTCAATGACAAGTACTTTCCTGAAAGTATTCGTCATATGAAGGAGGTAGAGTTTATTAGACTGGAGCAGAATAACATGACGGTGTCTGTAAGACCCCGAATTTTATGAAATAAAAGTATTCAATTTTTCTTATAATTACTATTTAGTAAATGGTTAAATTGATAAATGTTAAAGTTAAGGGTGATATATGAATTTTTTTCGAAATACACAAGTGGTTATAAAATATTCATTATTTTCGGGGAATATTCGCTTGGTCGTGGAATATTCTTACTGTCGGAGAATATTCATACGACGGCGCAGTCTTTTGTGGGCCCCATAACGAAAAGCGATTGGATGAAGAAAACGACAAGAGTAAGTTGTTTATAATTAACGGCGTAGTTGTTACCGTTAACACTGTTGGAATACCCGGTGGTTAAAACACAGTAATACGCGTTGTTGCACAGTAGCACACGGTATTGCACTAATTATTGATTTTTACGTAAGAAGGCATTACTCAATAATTGTTACAGTAATTACTGTTCAGTATTTTATTTTATTGATTCAATAATTGTTGCGTTGATATTTTATATTACTGTTATTTTAATAATTGTCACTACACAGTATTTTCTATTATCGGAGCAATAATTCATATTATCTGAATAATATTATTAGATAATATTATTGGCAATGTCTAGAAAGTTCTGTCTAAGGAGAGGTTTGGTCATCTAATTGCGCGCCAGTAAGGAAGAGATCCTTATTGGAAAGCCCCCTCTTTCCTGGGAACTGCCTGGCTGTCAGTAATGTGATTCTGTAATATTATTTGTGTATAATTAATTATTGATTTATATGATGAGGAAAATATTAATTTTATGTGGATGGAGAAAATTTTTAATGTGACAATTGTTGAAAATTAATATTTTATCTTTTTTTGATAAAATAATTCATTTAAATATATTATTTTAATAATATATTGATGGTGATATTTTTATAATGAATGTGGAATATATGAGTATATGAGGAGGAAGAGTATTTTTGTGACATTAAATGATTAACACATGTTTTGTGTGTTGGTGGACACAATTCTTGACCGAAAATTTATTATTGACTGTAAAATCGTCCGTTTGTGGATTTCGGTCAATTTCTGTTTAGAATTTGGAAAAACTTTCTTCTGCAAAGTTGTAGAGAATTAAATTTCCTATAAAAACTCGCGAGATTTGAATTTTCTGATAAAAGGGCTATTTATTATGAATTATTGAAGTTCTGAAGTTCTGAAATTATTGATTTTTGGAAGTTTTAATTATTTTTATTAAGAAAAACGTTTTTTCTTACTTTTTCTAGAAGGTTAGCATGTGTTTATGGCTGAATTCAAGTATATAGAGGTGGGCTTGAATATTTTGTAATTATATTATTATTATATTCAATTTTCTGCTTTGGTGTTCTAAGCATTTTCCTATAAATAGGGTGCTTAGGTTAGAATTGAAAAACACACCAGAAACTGAAGTTTTCTCTCTATTTCTCTCTCTATATATCGAGCGTATTCTTGTGAGTATTTTGATATCTTAAGTGTTGCTATACGGTGCAAGTTCGTTCAGCGTTATTCCAGTCAGAAGTACTGCTCTTTTGAGGTAAGGGATAGTAAGGGATAGTAAGGGATGTTATTTTTTTTTATCAATGATATTATTTCTTTCAATATCATTATACTGGAATATTGGTAAGATTTTTCTTGTGAAATTCTTATCTTTTCATGTCGGGATTACTATTCATGAGTTACTATTCACGAGTTACTATTATGAGTTACTATTCACGAGTTACTATTCACGAGTTACTATTCACGAGTTACTATTCATGACAAAATTGGTTTCTTTTTCTAACCAAATTATCGTTGATTTATGAATATTACTCTGGAGATTAAAACTATGTATTGATTATATTGATTTTATTATCATATATAACATTTTTATAACTCTGATGTTGAAATTCTCTTTCACTTGAGTGTAAAGATGGGTAAATTATTGGTATGATCGTGACTGATGAATATCTTTGGCCTGTAGTGCAAAGATGAATTGTTAACTTGTATGATCATGACCATTGAATTTATAATTGAATATCTTTAGCTTAAGTGTAAAGACGAATTGATTAACATGGTTATAATTATTGTTTATATAATTCTGAAATGATTATATATTTCTTTGAGATAATAATATATTTGGCCTGTAGTACAAATATGAACTATTGAGGAATATCTTTGGCCTGTAGTGCAAAGATGAGTTGTTGATAAATATCTTTGGCCCGTAGTGCAAAGATGACTTGTTGTTGAATATCTTTGGCATGTAGTGTAAAGATGAACTGTTGATGAATATCTTTGGCCCGTGGTTCAAAGATGAATTTATTAGTATGATTATGAACAGGAACTGTGATTTGGTATAACCATGATCTTTGATGTTTCAGGTAAAGACAAGTGATGAAAATTATCTTTGTTCTGGATGAGAAGAAGAATTTATAACTACAATTATGATTATGAGTTATACATGTGATTGTGGACAGGAATTATTGATTGATGTTACAGGGATAAAACATTGTTGGTGGACTTTTAACATATAGAAGATAATAGACTTTATAGTCTATTTGACTCTTCTAATGGATTGTTCGTTCTGCTGCAACTATGGTTGAAAAGTTTTATCATCTACCATATGTTCTAAATCTCTGATTTAATTCTGTTGAAGGCTATTGATAACTTATTTATCTTTAGTCATGATATTCTTTACTGGGCTAGTTGTGCTCACCCTTCTGTTTCACAATTCCTTTCAGGTAATAATAGTGTAGCTGGGTCGAGCGGGGGTCACAGGGGAATAGAACGGTGGTCATCATTTAGTAGTTATATTTGGTGAATCATCTAGGGTGAAGCGAACCCAACGTTGGAAGGGTGTTTTGCCACTATCATACAAGATGTCTAACGACACACAACCTCGTGTCATCATAAGACAGGATTGTGTTCATCCACTTGCTGAGTATATTTACGAGCACTACCTATATAATCTTGGTATTTGTTTGAAGTATAATTCTCAATTAGAGACAGTGGAGATAATGATAAGTCAAGAGAAGACTCACCATTGAGAAGAATATGAAAGTAATCTTCTTATTTTTCTTTGGGGTCTATTGGGTCAACCAAGGATAATTCTGTGGCCATATGATATCTATCATAACCTAGAAGCATGGCCTCCCATGTACGAGGGTTTCCTTAAGCACTTCCCAAAGATTCTAATTTCTAAAACAGTTTTTGACTATACATTTATGTAATGTGTCATTGTGACGTGCTATCCAAGGTTGGGACATGAGTCACAGTTGGTATATGTTTGTACCCAAACTCATAGCATATGTGTTGTTGTATTTTGCACGACAATTGTAAGACCCCAACTTTTATAAATAAAGATGAATTTTCTATAAATATCATTTTTGAATATTATGGAGTTAATTTGATATAATGTTATTGTTGTGGGTAATATTTATAAATTTTGCAAAGTAAGCAAGTTGTTATAAAATATTCGTTTGGTCGGAGAATATTCTTTTTGTCGGGGAATATTCGTACGACGGCACAATCATTGGTGGACCCCACAACGGAATTATTGTCGGATGGAGAAAACGACAGAATTATCTTTCTATAAAAATAACGGCGGAAATTTTACCATTGTTACTGTTGAACTACTCGGTAGTAAAAGTACAGTAATACGTGTGGTTGCATAGTAGCACACGGTATTGATTATTAATGCTTATGTGAGAAGTCACTCAGTTTGATTCTATTATTGTCAGTTAATAATATGAATTATTTAGCGATAATGACGTTTTGTTTTATTCGTATTATTAACGTAATAAAACAGAAACATCTTTTTATATAAAACAAAATACTTTATTAAAGTTATTCTATAAATAGAATATATTTTATTTTATTTAAAAGATTTTTCTTTAAATATGGACCGTCAGATTAAAGTAATCAATCTGGACCGTTCATGGATTAGTTACTATGCATTCTATTTTTCTATAAATAGCAGCTCATTCCTTCATTATTTCTTACGAATTCACTGAACTCTAGAGAGAGAAACTATAGAGAGAAACTATAGAGAGAGAGAAGAAGAGTATTCTGCTACTTAACTACTTCCTTACTTCAGCTCTTCTTTAAAACGGTAAGGGATATTATTCTTTTTATTCAAGAAGAGAATTTCTGTTATTCCATTTCTTTATTATTCTGTTGGAATAACCTGTATATGCGGAATACCCTATACTTGGTGACATTCTTCTATTATTCTGTTGGAACATCCTGTCTGTGTGTTTTACACCGGACCTGGTTCCGTTTTTATTATTATTCTGTTGGAACATCCTGTCTGTGTGTTTTACACCGGACCTGGTTCCGTCTTTATTATTATTCTGTTGGAATATCCTGTCTGTGTGTTTTACACCGGACCTGGTTCCATTATTTATACTGTTCTTTATTATTCTGTCGGAATATCCTGTCTGTGCGTTTACGCCGGACCTGGTTCCATTATTTATTATTCTGTCGGAATATCCTGTCTGTGCGTTTATGCCGGACCTGGTTCCATTATTTATTATTCTGTTGGAATAACCTGTCTGTGCGGTCTATCGCATGCATGGTGATTTTTTTTGTTATTCCATTCTTTATTGTACTCAGTTGGTTAAGTTTTGACTTCTATACTCCATGAAATTTGTGAAATATCCTTGATAATTGCGTTTCATCCAGTATCTTTTCATGAAAATATTCTCCTGATCATTCTTGAATTTTACTCCACAAAGTAGTATCATGTTGACAATTTGGACGTTGTTAATTCTTGGATAAATTAATTCTTGAACTTGTTTTATTGAATTCTTATATCATTGTCATCATCCTCATGTTTATATTCTGTTGAAAGTCATCTGTGGCCTGTAGTGCATAGATGGACTTGGTATGATTATGACCAGGGATTATTCGGTGTAATCATGACCGTAATGTTACGAATGATGTGGTAAAAGTCCTCATTGGCCCGTAGTGCATTGATGGACAGTTGTTGGCATGATCATGACCATTAATGAATATACGAATATCCTTGGCCGTAGTGCAGGGGTGATTCGATGATGTGGATTATTTTATTAAGCTGAGTCTCAGCGATCAAAGTGTTGGAAAATCTTTTAAATCATAAAGATAGATAGTAGAGTTTATTTTCTACTTGACTCTTTTAATGGATTGCTTGTTCCGCTACAGTTAAACTTGATGTCTATTATATTTTATCAGTTTAACATTGTTGAAGGCTAATGATAATTTATTCTGCATTATCTTAGTCATAATATTTCTTACTGGGCTAGTTGAGCTCACCCTTTCTTTCACTGTTCTCTTCAGGAAATGAGAACGTAGCTGGGACAAGTCGGGGTACGGAGTGATGGTCCGAATGATAGTATTAGTTAGTAGTCCTCACTATTCTATGTAATGGTGTGTTAATAAATGTAATGAGGACTCCTTTTGAGTATGAATACTCTCTAGAAGATAATATTTGTATTCAAACTCACAGTTTATGTTTTGTCGTATTGTACACGACAGTTGTATTATTAAGTTGTATTTGTATTCTGTACTATGTATCTGACGACCCAAGATGGGTGATGTATACCTAATTTTGGGGGCGTCACAGTTGGTATCAGAGCTTAGGGATATGATCCCTGGCTAAGATGTGAGAATAGAACTAGGAGGGGAGAGACGGGGAATTCCTTCGCTAGTATGACATACCTAAGTTTATTTGCATGGTATTTAATTGGTCGGTCATAATATAAGGATAATATATGACATATCAATTAATTTTTATTTTGTGGCAGTATCTGAAAATGGCATCTGAGAATGTTGAGAATAGCAATGGAGCACAGACGACTGTTGATTCACCACATATCAATAATCAGGATAATGTGCATCAGGAAGGTGACAATCCTCATGCAAACAACAACACTGACCAAATGATGAATGATCAAATGTTCAGAGGCTTTATGCAATTCATGCAACAACAGGTGAAAGCGGCTCCTGTCCACAACGTAGGTGGAAATACTGGAAACTCTCAGGCGGTCACCGCTAAACAGTTTAAGGAGCTGGGACCACCGGAGTTTAAGGGAGAACCCAAACCACTTGTAGCTGAAACATGGATAAAGCAGATCACCAAGATATTTGATGTCTTGGGTTGCTCCGAGGAGCAAAAGGTTCCCTTTGCCGCCTTTATGTTGCGAGGAGAGGCAGATTACTGGTGGGAATCGATAAAGCGTACTCAACCTGCCGCACTGAAGATGTCTTGGGAGAAGTTCCAAGATCTGTTTAACGACAAATACTTTCCCGAGAGTATTCGTCACATGAAGGAGGTGGAGTTCATCAAATTGGAGCAGAATAATATGACCGTGTCGCAGTACGAGGCAAAATTTGCGGAGTTATCCCGGTTTGCGTCCCACCTGGTGGATAATGAAGAAAGAATGACGCGGATGTTTTTAAGAGGTTTGAAGCCGGAGATACGTCAACATCTTGTTTCTCATAAACTGTGTTTGTATTCAGATGTTGTAAATAGGGCTCAGTTGGTGGAGCGCGATAACGAGATAACGCAACCAAAAGAGAGCAGCCGGCAAAATGATAATACCAGTGAGAGCAGTCATCGAAGCGGTGACAACAAGCGTGGAGGGAATCAACAGGCCAGAAATGGTAACCACTTCGGTGGTAATCAGGGCCAAAACAATAAGAATGGACATTTCAAGAAGAGGAGATTCAACAATGATGGAAAGACGTCAGCACCAGCACCTGTCGTTAAGGAAGGAGAACGACCACCTATCATATGTTTCAAATGCGGAGGGGAGGGGCACATCAGTCCAAACTGCGCGATGCCGTCCAAAGCATGTTATAATTGTGGAAGAGAAGGTCATTTAGCCCGATTTTGTCGTTTACCGAAGACAAATTCAGCTAGGATGGAGGCACCAAAGGCCGTCCCAGAAAAGTCAAAACCGGTTGTGCAAGGGAGAGCGTTTGTTGTGACCTCCCAGAAGCAAGGAACCCGAATGAGGTCATCACGGGTAAGCTTATCATAAACTCTAACGAAGTCTATACTTTATTTGATACCGGTTCAACCCATTCTTTTATTTCTCCTACTTGCGCTCATCGATTAAATTTGATTCCGGAGAAATTAGACTTTGACTTAGCAGTTGAAACTCCATTGGGAGAAACCTTCATTACATCCACGGTTTATAAGTCTTGTTTGGTTCAAGTTGGTACCCACACATTACCTGTCGATCTTATTTCATTAAAAATACTTGCATTTGACGTGATTCTAGGGATTGATTGGTTAACTACTCATCATGCAAAAATTGATTGTTTTCGTAAGGTTGTTAGCTTTCATATTCCTAATCGACCTATTATGCGAATTCAAGCAACCAAACCATTAAAATCAATCGCTGTCATCTCAAGCCATAAAGCTATTCGTTTATTGAAAAACGGATGTCAAGCTTTCTTAGCTCATGTCACAGATCTAAACAAAAATACGTCAGTTTTGAATGATATTTCTATTGTTAATAAATTCCCTGACGTATTCCCTGAAGAACTTCCTGGCCTACCCCCAGAGCGTGAAATTGAATTTTGTATCGACCTTGAACCCGGTACAAAACCCATTTCCAAAGCCCCATATCGAATGGCTCCTATTGAACTTCAGGAGTTAAAGACCCAACTGCAGGAATTGTTAGACATTGGTTTTATTCGTCCTAGTACTTCTCCTTGGGGTGCTCCTGTTCTGTTCGTGAAGAAGAAAGATGGAAGTATGCGACTTTGTATTGATTATCGGGAGTTGAATCATGTCACCATCAAAAACAGGTACCCATTGCCACGTATTGATGACCTGTTTGACCAGTTGCAAGGAGCACAATTCTTTTCAAAGATCGATCTTCGTTCTGGATATCATCAGCTGAAGGTTAGAACTGAGGATATTCCAAAGACGGCTTTTAGAACTCGGTACGGGCATTATGAATTCCTAGTCATGTCCTTTGGATTGACTAATGCTCCTGCTGCCTTCATGGATATGATGAACCGGGTATTCAAGGAATATTTGGATCACTTTGTGGTCGTCTTTATTGATGACATCCTTATTTATTCCAAAAGCCGTGAAGATCATGAGCAACACTTGAGGCTGGTACTCCAAAAGCTTCGTGAATACAAGCTTTATGCCAAGTTGAAGAAATGCGAGTTCTGGCTGGAGGAGGTAGCATTCCTTGGGCACGTAGTATCAAGTCGTGGAATATCGGTTGACCCGGCAAAGATTGAAGCTATTCAAAGCTGGGAGCAACCTAAATCAGTGACCGAGGTACGTAGCTTTCTTGGTTTAGCTGGTTATTATCGGAGATTCGTGGAAGGATTTTCTCGAATCGCTACTCCATTAACTCAGCTGACTCGGAAAGATACAAAGTTTGGTTGGAGCGAAGAATGTGAGCAGAGTTTTCAAGAACTCAAGAGGAGACTCATTTCAGCACCTGTTCTAACAATACCATCTGGCTCGGAGGGATTTGTCATCTACAGTGATGCTTCGAGCAAAGGGTTGGGATGCGTTCTCATGCAACATGGAAAAGTCATAGCCTATGCATCAAGACAACTCAAGGAATATGAGAGGAATTATCCTACTCATGATCTAGAGTTGGCAGCTGTTGTCTTTGCACTTAAAATTTGGAGGCATTACTTGTATGGGGAGAAAGTGGAGATCTTTACGGATCATAAAAGCCTCAAATATTTCTTCACTCAAAAGGAACTCAACATGCGACAACGACGTTGGCTTGAACTGTTGAAAGATTATGATCATACCATTCAATACCATCCTGGAAAAGCGAACGTGGTAGCTGACGCATTGAGTAGAAGATCATATGCGGGTACAAGTGCAATATTAACAACGCAAAGGCCCATTTTGTGTGACTTGCAAAGGATGGAGATAGAGTTAAAGACTCCAGGGACCCATGTGATGATGGCGAATATACGAGTAGAACCGACTTTAATCGATAAAGTTAAAGCTGCTCAAGCTACAGACCTGGAGCTGATGCGTATGAGGAAGAAAGTGCAAGAAGGTGTTATGCCGGAAGCAAGAATCGATGAAGAAGGAATACTTCGAGTCAACTCCAGACTTTGTGTTCCTAACAACCCTGATTTAAAGTATGAAATCATGATGGAGGCGCACAACACACCGTTTGCAATCCATCCTGGAAGTACCAAAATGTATCATGATCTTCGTCATACATTTTGGTGGAGCAATATGAAGAGAGAGATAGCGTTGTTTATCTCAAGGTGTCTAACTTGTCAACGAGTCAAAGCGGAGCATCAAGTACCAAAAGGTCCATTGCAACCACTTGAAATTCCAGAATGGAAGTGGGAGCACATTACCATGGATTTCGTTACCGGTCTTCCTAGGGTTTCTCAAGGTATTGATGCGATTTGGGTCATTGTTGATAGATTGACCAAGTCTGCTCATTTCTTACCGATACGAGAAACTTATACACTTGAACGTCTTGCTCGTATGTACATAAACGAGATTGTAAGACTGCATGGTATGCCAGTATCCATAGTTTCTGATCGAGACCCAAGATTCACTTCACGATTTTGGGTTAGTTTACAAAAAGCTATGGGCACGGAGTTACGATTTAGTTCAGCATATCATCCTCAGACGGACGGACAATCAGAGAGGACTATTCAAACTCTTGAAGATCTATTAAGACTCTGTGTCTTTGACTTCAAGGGAAGTTGGGACAAGTTCTTACCATTGGTGGAGTTTTCCTACAACAACAGTTATCAAGCAAGTATTGGCATGGCTCCATTCGAAGCATTGTATGGAAGAAAATGTCGTTCTCCAGTATGCTGGGATGAGGTGGGCGAAGCAACGTTGTTGGGACCGGAGTTGGTACGTATGACTACAGAAAAGATTCAAACGATCCGACAACGTATAAAAACCTCACAAGATCGACAAAAGAGTTATGCTGATCTTCATCGAAAGGACGTGGAATTTGATGTAGGAGATCATGTGTTCTTACGTGTTGCTCCATGGAAAGGAGTTACGAGATTTGGAAAGAGAGGAAAGCTAAATCCTCGATTCATCGGTCCATTTTTAATCCTCGATCGAGTAGGAACTGTGGCTTATAGACTCGCTTTACCGCCAAGTATGTCTCGTGTTCATAACGTTTTTCACATATCCATGTTACGCAAATATGTGGAAGACCCGAACCACATTATTGAGTTAGAACCGGACGAAATAGCGGAGGATTTGACGTATGAAGAAGTTCCTGTTCAAATCTTGGATAAGAAGGAACATATTCTACGCTCCAAGGTTATACCTCAAGTCAAAGTTTTGTGGAGAAACCACGATGTTGAGGAAATGACTTGGGAGTTAGAATCAGAAATGAAATCAAGGTATCCTTACCTCTTCGACATACCAGGTACGTACCCTAATTTCGAGGGCGAAATTTCATAAGAAGGGGAGGTTGTAAGACCCCAACTTTTATAAATAAAGATGAATTTTCTATAAATATCATTTTTGAATATTATGGAGTTAATTTGATATAATGTTATAGTTGTGGGTAATATTTATAAATTTTGCAAAGTAAGCAAGTTGTTATAAAATATTCGTTTGGTCGGAGAATATTCTTTTTGTCGGGGAATATTCGTACGACGGCACAATCATTGGTGGACCCCACAACGGAATTATTGTCGGATTGAGAAAACGACAGAATTATCTTTCTATAAAAATAACGGCGGAAATTTTACCATTGTTACTGTTGAACTACTCGGTAGTAAAAGTACAGTAATACGTGTGGTTGCATAGTAGCACACGGTATTGATTATTAATGCTTATGTGAGAAGTCACTCAGTTTGATTCAATTATTGTCAGTTAATAATATGAATTATTTAGCGATAATGACGTTTTGTTTTATTCGTATTATTAACGTAATAAAACAGAAACATCTTTTTATATAAAACAAAATACTTTATTAAAGTTATTCTATAAATAGAATATATTTTATTTTATTTAAAAGATTTTTCTTTAAATATGGACCGTCAGATTAAAGTAATCAATCTGGACCGTTCATGGATTAGTTACTATGCATTCTATTTTTCTATAAATAGCAGCTCATTCCTTCATTATTTCTTACGAATTCACTGAACTCTAGAGAGAGAAACTATAGAGAGAAACTATAGAGAGAGAGAAGAAGAGTATTCTGCTACTTAACTACTTCCTTATTTCAGCTCTTCTTTAAAACGGTAAGGGATATTATTCTTTTGTATTCATGAAGAGAATTTCTGTTATTCCATTTCTTATTATTCTGTTGGAATAACCTGTATACGCGGAATACCCTATACTTGGTGACATTCTTCTATTATTCTGTTGGAACATCCTGTCTGTGTGTTTTACACCGGACCTGGTTCCGTTTTTATTATTATTCTGTTGGAACATCCTGTCTGTGTGTTTTACACCGGACCTGGTTCCGTCTTTATTATTATTCTGTTGGAATATCCTGTCTGTGTGTTTTACACCGGACCTGGTTCCATTATTTATACTGTTCTTTATTATTCTGTCGGAATATCCTGTCTGTGCGTTTATGCCGGACCTGGTTCCATTATTTATTATTCTGTCGGAATATCCTGTCTGTGCGTTTACGCCGGACCTGGTTCCATTATTTATTATTCTGTTGGAATAACCTGTCTGTGCGGTCTATCGCATGCATGGTGATTTTTTTTGTTATTCCATTCTTTATTGTACTCAGTTGGTTAAGTTTTGACTTCTATACTCCATGAAATTTGTGAATATCCTTGATAATTGCGTTTCATCCAGTATCTTTTCATGAAAATATTCTCCTAAGCATTCTTGAATTTTACTCCACAAAGCAGTATCATGTTGACAATTTGGACGTTGTTAATTCTTGGATAAATTAATTCTTGAACTTGTTTTATTGAATTCTTATATCATTGTCATCATCCTCATGTTTATAAAATGTTGAAAGTCATCTGTGGCCTGTAGTGCATAGATGGACTTGGTATGATTATGACCAGGGATTATTCGGTATAATCATGACCGTAATGTTACAAATGATGTGGTAAAAGTCCTCATTGGCCCGTAGTGCATTGATGGACAGTTGTTGGCATGATCATGACCATTAATGAATATACGAATATCCTTGGCCGTAGTGCAGGGGTGATTCGATGATGTGGATTATTTTATTAAGCTGAGTCTCAGCGATCACAGTGTTGGAAAATCTTTTAAATCATAAAGATAGTAGAGTTTATTTTCTACTTGACTCTTTTAATGGATTGCTTGTTCCGCTACAGTTAAACTTGATGTCTATTATATTTTATCAGTTTAACATTGTTGAAGGCTAATGATAATTTATTCTGCATTATCTTAGTCATAATATTTCTTACTGGGCTAGTTGAGCTCACCCTTTCTTTCACTGTTCTCTTCAGGAAATGAGAACGTAGCTGGGACAAGTCGGGGAACGGAGTGATGGTCCGAATGATAGTATTAGTTAGTAGTCCTCACTATTCTATGTAATGGTGTGTTAATAAATGTAATGAGGACTCTTTTTGAGTATGAATACTCTCTAGAAGATAATATTTGTATTCAAACTCACAGTTTATGTTTTGTCGTATTGTACACGACAGTTGTATTATTAAGTTGTATTTGTATTCTGTACTATGTATCTGACGACCCAAGATGGGTGATGTATACCTAATTTTGGGGGCGTCACAACAATTGTTGTAATAAAGTTGTAGTTGTTATCTG
>CM029022.1:40907482-40942945 GCA_016801055.1 Panax notoginseng
ATTTGTTAGTATGATTATAAACAGGAAATGTGATTTGGTATAACCATGATCTTTGATGTTTCAGGTAAAGACAGGTGATGAAAATATTCTTCGTCCTGGGTGCGAAGAAAAATTTATAGTCACAATTATGATTATGAGTTATTCATATGATTGTGGAAAGGAACTGTTGAGTGATGTTACATGGATAAAACATTGTTGGTGGATTTTTAACATGGAGAAGATAATAGACTTTATAGTCTATTTGACTCTTCTAATGGATTGCTCGTTCCGCTGCAACTATGGTTGAAATTTTTATCATTTACCATATGTTCTAAATCTCTGATTTATTATTGATGAAGGCTATTGATAATTTAATTATCTTTAGTCATGATATTCTTTACTGAGCTAGTTGTGCTCACCCTTTTGCTTCACAATTCCTTTCAGGTAATAAGAGTGTAGCTGGGTCGAGCGGGGGTAACAAGGGAATAGAACGGTGGTCATCATTTAGTAGTTATATTTGGTGAAGAAAATAGGGTGAGGCGAACCCAACGTTGGAAGGGTGTTTTGTCACTATCATACAAGATGTCTAATGACATACAACCTCGTGTCATCATAAGACAGGGTTGTGCTCATCCACTTGCTGAGTATATCTATGGGCACTACCTATATAATCTTGGTGTTTGTTTGAAGTATAATTCTCAATTAGAGACAGTGGAGATAATGATAAGTCAAGAGAAGACTCACCATTGGGAAGAATATGATAGTAATCTTCTCGTTTTTCTTTGGGGTCTATTGGGTCAACCAAGGATAATTCTGTGGCCATATGATATCTATCATAACCTAGACGCGTGGCCTCCCATGTACGAAGGTTTCCTTGAGCACTTCCCAAAGATTCTAATTTCTAAAACAGTTTTTGACTATACCTTTATGTAAGGTACCTTTGTGAGGTGCTGATACATGATGGTGTCCAATGTCACATTTGGTATATATTTGTATCCAAACTCACAGCATATGTGTTGTTGTATTTTGCACGACAATTGTTGTAATAAAGTTGTAGTTGTTTTCTGTACCATGTATTTGACGACTCAGAATGGGTTGAGTGGAATGAACCTATTTTGGGGTTGTCACAGGTGGTATCAGAGCTTAGGGATATGATCTCTGGCGGAGATCGGAGAATATAACTAGGAGGGGAGAGATGAGTAAATCCTTCGCTAGTGTGTCCTACCTAAGCTTATTTGTTGGTCAGTCATAATATCGGGATTATGTGATATGTTAATTTGTTAAATTAACCCTTGTTTTGAAGCTGTATTCTAGAATGATATTTGAAATACAGGAGATGAGCAATGGAGAAATTATGATGACAGAGAAGATGGAATCTGAAATGAAAGGAAGGTATTCTCAACTCTTTGAAATACCAGGTACGTAAATTTCGGGGACGAAATTTCATAAGGAGGGGAGATTGTAAGACCCCGAATTTTATGAAATAAAAGTATTCAATTTTTCTTATAATTACTATTCAGTAAATGGTTAAATTGATAAAAGTTTAAAGTTATGGGTGAAATATGATTTTTTTTCAAAATAAGCAAGTGGTTATAAAATAATCATTGTTGTCGGGGAATATTCGTTTGGTCGTGGAATATTCTTTCTGTCGGGGAATATTCGTACGACGGCGCAGCTATTTGTGGGCCCCATAACGAATAACTGTCGGATGAAGAAAACGACAAATTTGAGTTTTTACAAATAACGGCGTAGTTGTTACCGTTAACACTGTTGGAATACCCGGTGGTTAAAATACAGTAATACGCGTTATTGCACAGTAGCACACGGTATTGCATAGTATTTTTGAAATTATTGATTCTTACGTAAGAAGGCACTACTCAATAATTGTTACAGTAATTACTGTTCAATATTTTATTTTATTGATTCAATAATTGCTACGTTGAAATTTTATATTATTGTTGTTCAATAATTGTTGCTGCACAGTATTTTCATTATCAGATCAATAATTCATATTATTTGAATAATATTATTAGATAACATTATTGGCAATGTCTAGAAAGTTCTGTCTAAGGAGAGGTTTGGTCATCTAATTGCGCGCCAGTAAGGAGAAATTCTTATTGGAAAGCCCCCTCTTTCCTGGGAACGGCCTGGTTGTCATAAATGTGATTCTGTAATATTATTTGTGAATAATTAATTATTGATTCATATGATAAGGAAATATTTATTTTATGTGGATATAAATGAGGGATATATTTTTGTGGTTAAAAATGAAGGAGTTAATGTTGAGGTTTTTATCAGTATTTTTGTCGGAATGGAGGTATTAAAAATCAGGGTTTTTGAGATATTTTGCGGGGGTTATAATTTTTAATCCGACCGTTGGATCGTGGTAATTTTTGGATATGTTATACATATATAAGTTGAGTATATGTCCACAAATTTTGAACCGTTAAAAATGAACGTATGATTTATTATGAATTTTACGAGATGACTGGTTCAGAAATTGTTGAATTTTCGGAGTTTATCATTTTGGTGGAAAATTCTAGAATTGGTGGGCCCCACTTGTGGTTGGTGAAGAAATGTGCTGAATTATATTTCAAATGTGGTGGGTGGGAATAGTAGCAGGTAAAGCCATCAGGTTGCAGGTCAAACCTACCAAAATTTTCCTATAAATAGAGGGCTAAGTTAGAATTGAAAATCACACCAGAAACATAAGCTTTCTCTCTTTCTCTCTCTATATTATGAAGCATATTTTGTGAGTTTTTAGATACTTGGTGAGTTGCTATTCATCAGTGCAAGTTTCCTTCAGCATCATATCCGATATCCAGTCAGAAGTACTGCTCTTTTGAGGTAAGGGATAGTAAGGGATATTAAGGGATTTTAAGGGTTGTTATGATTTTCAGTTTCGTAATTTTTCTGATCTTCAAAAATTCTGGAAAAATTTGAAATGATATTTTGATGAGTTTTCTTGATTGTGTCCAAAAATGGTGATTTTTGGATGTATAGATTGAGAGTTATGAATTTTATGAGAAAAGACTATTTTAAAAGTAACAGCTTATAATTCCTTGTGGTTAACTCCAAAATTGATGAAATTTTTATTGGGAGTACATGTATATGATAGAAGTATACTCTGTAAATTTCAGAATTTTTAGACAAAAGTACAATTTTTGATAAATGTCTAAATATTCGGCTATTTTGGCCATATGAAAAATAGTAAATGACTTTTAAAAATTCTGAGAAAAATATATGTTCACTATGGGACTATATTATGCTAAATCCCAGAAAAGAAATATTTTTGGAACTGATTTGGTATTTTTCATGAAAATGGTCTAGTTATGAGTAAATGAATTAAATATGTTTTGTGAAGAAAGAAAATTGGAAAATAGGATTTTATGGCTTGAGAATCCTATATGAGGTATATGCAGATTTTTGATGAGGGTTTTGGTTATTGATGATGAAATTGTAAGAGTTGGCATTTTATGATGATTAAATGCATTAATTAGTAAAGTGTAAACAATTAAAATAAATTGTTTATAAATTTAAGTAATGTTATTCTTTCAATATCATTATACCGAAATATTGGTATGGATTTTATTGTGGAATTTCTATCTTTTGTGTCGGGGTTACTATTCATGAGTTACTATTCACGATTTACTATTCATGAGTTACGAATATTACTCTTGAGATTAAAATTATATGTTGATCATATTATTTTTATCATCATATATAACATTTTTATAACCCTGATGTTGAAATTCTCTTTCACTGGAGTGTAAAGATGGGTAGATTATTGGTATGATCATGACTAGGGTTCTCTTTGGCCTGTAGTGCAAAGTTGAATTGTGACTGGTATGATCATGACCATTGAATTTATAATTGAATATCTTAAGCTTAAGTGCAAAGGTGAATTGATCAACATGGTTATAATTATTGTTTATATAAATTCTGAAATGATTATATATTTCTTTGAGATATGAATATATTTGGCCTGTAGTGCAAATATGAATTGTTGATGAATATCTTTGGCCTGTAGTGCAAAGATGACATGTTGTTGAATATCTTTGGCCAGTAGTGCAAAGATGAACTGTTGTTGAGATATCTTTGACCAACTGGTGATACAAATGAATATCTTTGGCCGTAGTGCAAAGATGAATTTATTAGTATGATTATGAACAGGAAATGTGATTTGGTATAACCATGATCTTTGATGTTTCAGGTAAAGACAGGTGATGAAAATATTCTTCGTCCTGGGTGCGAAGAAAAATTTATAGTCACAATTATGATTATGAGTTATTCATATGATTGTGGAAAGGAACTGTTGAGTGATGTTACATGGATAAAACATTGTTGGTGGATTTTTAACATGGAGAAGATAATAGACTTTATAGTCTATTTGACTCTTCTAATGGATTGCTCGTTCCGCTGCAACTATGGTTGAAATTTTTATCATTTACCATATGTTCTAAATCTCTGATTTATTATTGATGAAGGCTATTGATAATTTAATTATCTTTAGTCATGATATTCTTTACTGAGCTAGTTGTGCTCACCCTTTTGCTTCACAATTCCTTTCAGGTAATAAGAGTGTAGCTGGGTCGAGCGGGGGTAACAAGGGAATAGAACGGTGGTCATCATTTAGTAGTTATATTTGGTGAAGAAAATAGGGTGAGGCGAACCCAACGTTGGAAGGGTGTTTTGTCACTATCATACAAGATGTCTAATGACATACAACCTCGTGTCATCATAAGACAGGGTTGTGCTCATCCACTTGCTGAGTATATCTATGGGCACTACCTATATAATCTTGGTGTTTGTTTGAAGTATAATTCTCAATTAGAGACAGTGGAGATAATGATAAGTCAAGAGAAGACTCACCATTGGGAAGAATATGATAGTAATCTTCTCGTTTTTCTTTGGGGTCTATTGGGTCAACCAAGGATAATTCTGTGGCCATATGATATCTATCATAACCTAGACGCGTGGCCTCCCATGTACGAAGGTTTCCTTGAGCACTTCCCAAAGATTCTAATTTCTAAAACAGTTTTTGACTATACCTTTATGTAAGGTACCTTTGTGAGGTGATGATACATGATGGTGTCCAATGTCACATTTGGTATATATTTGTATCGAAACTCACAGCATATGTGTTGTTGTATTTTGCACGACAATTGTTGTAATAAAGTTGTAGTTGTTTTCTGTACCATGTATTTGACGACTCAGAATGGGTTGAGTGGAATGGACCTATTTTGGGGTTGTCACATTTATGTCAAACAAACAATATGTTAGATGATAAAATAGTTTATAATTTTATATTATAAATTATAATATATAAAAATAGTTTATAATTACCATACAACATATTAGGATATAGAAAAAAAGTATATATTCAAGTTTGAAAATATTGTCGGATTTATTATTTTATCATCCTTCGTATAATATATCCTATTAAATTATTAAATTAGTTAATATCTCGTAATAAACGATCCCCCATGTTAATAATTTTTATATGTTTACAAGTAAACAGTACAATAAAAGTTATGAACATTTACTTATATTAATTAATTTTTTTAATTTAAATTCATTTATTTTAATATGTTGATATATGAAAAAAGTTTCTACCAAAACACAGTTGTAAGAGTTCTGTTATGTTTTGCAAAACTTATCAATACATGAGATCGTTTAAAAAATTATAAAAAAGTTCTATTTATTATAATTTTTAAAAAAAAATTATTATTAATATTTATTTACGTAACAAAAAATTTATATAAACATTCCTAATATATAATATCATTTTTTTTCTATTGTAATAGTTACAAGTTGTTCTAGAAAGTTGCACAAGGAAAAGAAAAGCCACCATAAGAAAGTCAGCATACTAGTAACAGTCAACTTCTCTTCAATTAAGTTCACACTCGTTAGGCTGGAAAGTATTCAATTATTCATACCATCCATCAATAAAATATTCCAATGAATTAATGCTGTCTACAAATAAATCATCAGTTTCACGTTTCTCTTAAAACTTTCACTATCATGATAAGAATATAGGTCTCTCCGGCACCATTTTAAGTCAATCAAGCCGACTTATAATTTATTTTTTATTATTTAGTTGTAATTTATTTTTTTATTTATAAATTGACTTATAAATAATTTTTAAGAAGTAATAATTTTGTATTTCTAAAAAAATGACTAAAGTAAGTAAGTTTGACCAAATATAAAGACTATTTTGTCCTTATTTTAATAATTTTTATATCTTATTTTAACTTATAAGTCAATTTAATCAAATACATTTATATTTTATTTTAATTTAATTTCAAACTTAAAAATCAAAGTTGTGACAACCACTTTTATTTATAGGTCACCACTTAAATGTCATTTTAAAATATGTCATCCCCGAACTTGTATCCAAGGAAAAAAATCTTATTACAAAAAAAGAAAAACCACTGCATGGTACCTCTTTCTATTTTAATAATACTACCTCCATCCCATAATAACTGTCGTTTTAGAAGGAAATTTTTTTCCCAATTTATTTGTCGTTTACAACTTTCTAGGAGAATAAATTATTTATTTTTCTATATCACCCCTACCTTCTCTCATTGTCCCAAGAAATTTTTTTCCTTGTATTAATAGTTTTCAACTTCCCATAAAGGGTAGTGATGAAATTTCACACCAATTTTAATTAATAAACGATAGCACTAAATGACTTTCTTAATCCATATGCATCAAGTTAAAATGACAGTTATTATGGGATGGAGGGAGTACTATTTTAGACCTTATTTACCCACATTTACCTTTATAAAAAATTTCATTAAAATCTGCATGACATACATTGATAACAATAGCACTATATTAGTAACTTTGACATTGGAAGCAAAATTATTCTTTTTTTTTTCTCTTCTCTCTCCCCTCTATTTTATTATTATAAAAAAGAATTAAAAAATTAATAAAAACAAAAAAGATGATAATAAAATAGTTAAGATGAATAATTTAAAAATACTTCTTTTAATAAACATATATTTTAAACTAGGATAAGTAAGGGGGTGTTTGATAAAAACTGAATGAATCTGAATTTGAATCTTAATCTGAATGAGTTGAATCTGAATGAAAAAAGTTGTTTGATAATTGACATGTCTGAAACATCTGAATAACATAATTTTATTATTTTACCCCTATAAAAAAATTCAAAATTATTGTAAATTCATTTAATATTACTTAATATAATTGTTAATTGTAAGACCCCGAATTTTATGAAATAAAAGTATTCAATTTTTCTTATAATTACTATTCAGTAAATGGTTAAATTGATAAAAGTTTAAAGTTATGTGTGATGCCCCCAAAACAGGTCCAATCCATCCAACCCATTTTGAGTCGCCAAATGTATGGTACAGAAAATAACTACAACTTTATTATTACAATTGTCGTGCAAAATACGACAACACATATACTGTGAGTTTAAATACAAATATTGTCATCTAGACAGTATTCATACTCAATTAAGTCCTCATTTTACTTATTGATACACTATTTTACCAAATAGTGAGGACTACAAAAATAACTGACTTGAACCATCATTCCACACCCCGACTAGTACTCGCTACATTCTCGTCTCCTGAGAAGAAAGATGGAACAACAAGGAAAAGAGTGAGCTCAACTAGCCCAGTAAAGAATATTATGACTAAGATAATATACAACAAATTATCGTTAGTCTTCAACAGGGTAAAATCTAATAGAATACAATAGACAACAACTTTTAAATCAATATTCGCAGCGGAAAATAATAATTCATAGAAGAGTTACGTAGAGAATGAAATCTACGATTATCTATGAATTTAAAAGCCCATCATCAATATTTTATCCCTGTAACATCAATCAATAAATATCTTGAATCAAATAGTCATCTTTGCACTGCAGGCCAAAGATATTCATCAGTTGGTCATGTTCACCTCAACACCTGTTCATCTTTGCACTACGGGCCAAAGATATTCATCATAAAATCATCAATCTTTGCACTACAGGCCAAAGATATTCAGTAACATCATCATTTAGGACTGATGATGATGAAAAATATTTTAGAGAAAACGAATCCAGTGAAACAAAAGAGTAAATATTAAGGATTCGTATTTCAGCTATTCCATGTCCAAAAATACCTCATAAACAATCATAGTGGAGTAAAATTCAAGAATGATCAAAATATGGATACAATCAAAACTAGTATCCAGAATAGATATTTTGGACAAAAAGAAGAAAATTTTATTTTTCGGTGAATAGTAACTCGTGAATAGTAACTCATGAATAGTAACATCGACATGAAAAGTTCCAAATTTGATAAAAATTTCTAACCAATATTTCGGCATAATGATATTGAAGAAAATAATATCATTTAAGAAGAAATAACATCCCTTACCTCGGAAAGACGGTACTTCTGACTGAAATACTAGATATAGTGCTGAAGGAAACTTGTACCGTATAGCAACACTTAAAGTATCAAATACTCATAAGAATACACTCGATATAGAGAGAGAAATAGAGAGAAACTTGTGTTTCTGGTGTGATTTTCAATTCTAATCTAAGCACCCTATTTATAGGAAAATGCTTAGAACACCAAAGCAGAAAATTTAATATAATATTAATATATATATATATATATATATATATATATATAAATTTTCAAGCCCACCTTTGAAGATCTGAATTCAGCACATTTTAACAACCAGTGGGCCCCACCATCTCACAAAAAAAACGTTTTCTGAAAATAATTAACTTAAACTCCCAAAAATCAATTATTTCAGAACTTCGAAACTTCAATAATTCATAAAAATAGCCCTTTTATCAGAAAATTTGAATCTCGTGAGTTTTTATAGGAAATTCAATTCTCTACAACTTTGCAGAAGAAAGTTTTTCCAAATTCTAAACAGAAATTGACCGAAATCCATAAACGGACGATTTTACAGTCAATAATAATTTTTCGGTCAAGAATTTTGTCCACCAACACACAAAACATGTGTTAATCATTTAATGTCACAAAAATACTCTTCCTTCTCATATACTCATATATCCCACATTCATTGTAAAAATATCACCATCAATATATTATTAAAACAATATATTTAAATGAATTATTTTATCAGAAAAAGATAAAATATTAATTTTCAACAATTGTCACATTAAAAATTTTCTCCATCTATATCCACATAAAATCAATATTTTTCTCATCATATAAATCAATAATTAATTATACACAAATAATATTACAGAATCACAGTACTGGCAACCAGGCCGTTCCCAGGAAAGAGGGGGCTTTCCAATAAGAATCTCTCCTTACTGGCGCGCAATTAGATGACCAAACCTCTCCTTAGACAGAACTTTCTAGACATTGCCAATAATGTTATCTAATAATATTATTCAAATAATATGAATTATTGTTCCGATAATAGAAAATACTGTGTAGTGACAATTATTAAAACAACAGTAATATAAAATATCAACGCAGCAATTATTGAATCAATAAAATACAATATTGAACAGTAATTACTGTAACAATTATTGAGTAGTGCCTTCTTACGTAAGAATCAATAATTGGTGCAATACCGTGTGCTACTGTGCAGCAACGCGTATTACTGTGTTTTAACCACCGGGTATTCCAACAGTATTAACGGTAACAACCACGCCGTTATTTATAAACAACTTGTTTTTGTTATTTTCTTCATCCAATTGCTTTCTGTTATGGGACCCACAAAGACTGCGCCGTCGTACGAATATTCTCCGACAGTAAGAATATTCCACGACCAAGCGAATATTCCCCGACAACAATAAATATTTTATAACCACCTGGTTATTTAAAATATTTGCGCATTTTACCCATAACTAACCACATTAACCCTTACTATTTCAAAATAATAAATAAAGAAAATTAAATTTCATTTATTAATAATTTGGGGTCTTACAACCTCCCCTCCTTATGAAATTTCGTTCTCGAAATTGACATACGTACCTGGTGTTTCGAAAAGATGACGATACCTCGCTTTCATTTTCGTTTCCAACTCCAGGTCATTTCCTCAATAGCATGGTTTCTCCATAAAACTTTAACTTGTGGTATGACCTTCGTGCGTAGGACATGCTCCTTCCTCTTCAAGATCTTGACAGGTACCTCTTCGTACGTTAAGTCTTCGGCTATCTCGTCCGGTTCTAACTCAATAACGTGGTTCGGGTCGTCCACATATTTACGTAACATCGATACGTGAATAACGTGACATACTTAGCGTTAAGGCGAGTCTATAGGCCACAGTTCCTACTCGATCGAGGATTTCAAATAAATCGAAGGCTTGAGCTTTCTTCTCTTCATCGACTCTTACATCTAGAATAACACATTCTTGCTCCTTCTTCTTTATACGCATCAGCTCCGGGTCTGTGACTTAAGCAACTTTATCGATTAAAGTTGATTCTACGCGTATACTTAACATCATCGCACTCGTTCTTGCATATGATCTTCTACTCAACGCGTCAGCTACCACGTTTGCTTTTTCAGGATGGTATTGAATAGTGTGGTCGTAATCTTTCAACAGCTCGAGCCAACGTCACATGTTGAGTTCTTTTTGAGTGAAGAAATATTTGAGGCTTTTATGGTCTGAATATATCTCCACTTTCTCCCCATATAGATAGTGCCTCCAGATCTTTAGCGCGAAAACGACTGCTGCCAACTCTAGATCATGAGTAGGATAATTTCTCTCATATTCTTTAAGTTGTCGCGAGGCATAGGCTATGACTTTCCCACGTTGCATGAGAACACATCCTAACCCTTTGCCTGAAGCATCGCTGTAGATAACAAATCCATCCGAACCAGATGGTATTGTCAGAACAGGTGCCGAAATGAGTCTCCTCTTAAGCTCTTGGAAACTCTTCTCGCATTCTTCGCTCCATACGAATTTGATATCCTTCTTCGAGTCAGCTGAGTTAACGGGTAGCGATTCGAGAAAATTCTTACACGAATCTCTGATAATAACCAGCTAATCCTAGAAAGCTACGTATTTCGATTACTGACTTAGGTTGCTCTCAACTGTGACTCATATCCCAATCTTGGATAGCACGTCACAATGGCACCTATCAGTTTACTACCATACGAATATGGCATCCCCTACGGAGAGTCTGGCTTCAGTGCATTTCACAAAGGAAATCACCAGATAGAGGCTCGATTATCAACTTCTATAGTTGAGTTTTTAACTCCTGAAGTTCAATAGGAGCCATTCGATATGAGATTTTAGAAATAGGTTTTGTACCGGGTTCAAAGTCGATACAAAATTCAATATCACGCTCTGGGAGTAAGCCAAGAAATTCTTCAGGAAATACGTCAAAAATTTTACTAACAACAGAAATATCATTCAAATCTGACGTATTTTTGTTCAAGTCCATGACATGGCTAAGAAAGCTTGACATCCATTTTTCAATAAACGAATGACTTTACGACTTGATATGAAAGAGTTTGACTTCAATGGTTTGGTTGCTTGAATTCGAATAACAGGTTGCTTAGGAATATGAAAACTGACAACCTTACGAAAGCAATCAATTTTGGCATGATGAGTAGTTAACCAATCAATCCTAAAATCACATCAAAGCAAGTATCTTTAAATAAATAAGGTCAACAGGTAATGTGATAGTACAAACCTGAATCAAGCAAGATTTCTAAACAGTGGATGTGATGAAAGTTTCTCCTAACAGAGTCTCCACAGATAAATCAAAATCTATCTTCTCCGGAGTCAAGTTTAAACGTTGAGTATAAGCAGAAGAGATAAATGAATGGGTAGAACCGGTATCTAATAAGGTATAGACTTCGCAAAAATTTATAATTAACTAACCCGTGCTAACTTCGTTCGAGTTCCTCGCATTCTGACCAGTCACGAAAAATGCTCTTCTAGGAACCGTTGACTTTGACTTTTCTGTGACAACTTTTTGAGTCACCACCCCCGTTGGACTTAGTTTCACTACAGTGCAATCTCGAGCGATATGTCCTTCCTTTCCACAATTATAACATACCTTAAACTGTTGTGGGCAGTTTGGGCTGATATGTCCTTTTTTTCCGCACCTATAGCATATAACCGGTGGTCGCTCTCCTCCCTTGGAACCAGTTGCTGCTGGTGCTGACGTATTCGTATTGTCATTGTTGAATCTCCTCTTATTAAAATCTTCTCTCAACTCGCTTCTTCTATTCTCATGGCCACGATTACCACCAGAGTGGTTGCCGCTCTTGTCCGTATTCTTCTTTTTCCGCTGGTTATCATTGTTTTGATGACTGCTGTCACCGGTATGATCCTGGTTGTGGTCCATCGATTGACCGTATTCGTTATCTCGCTCTAATAATTGAGCCCTGTTGACAACATCTGAATAGAGAGAAAATTTATGAGAGATAAGATATTGACGTATGTCGGGTTTCAAACCTCTCAGAAACATCCTCGTCATTCGTTCCTCATTCTCTACTAAATGAGGTGCAAACCTGGATAACTCTGCGAACTTCGCCTCGTATTGGGACACCGTCATGTTATTTTGTTCTAATCTAATAAACTCTACCTCCTTCATATGACGAACACTTTCAGGAAAGTATTTGTCATTGAACAGTTTCTGAAATGCCTCCCAAGACATGCTAAGCGCGACTGGATGGGTACGCTTCACAGACTCCCACCAGTAGTCTGCCTCGCCACGGAACATAAAGGTGGCGAATGGAACCTTCTGTTCCTCAGTGCATCCCAAGACATCGAATATCTTGGTAATTTGTTTGACCCACGTTTTCGCCAAGATCGGATCCGGTTTTTCCTTAAATTCTGGTGGTCCCAACTCCTTGAACTGTTTGGCTGTGACAAACCGTGAATTGTTATCATTTCCTCCTGTATTTTGAACACGAGTCTTCTTCGTCTGATTTTTCATGAATCGCAAAAAGCTTCTAAACATCTCATCGTTCATCATCTGCTCAGTGGTGTTGTTCACAGGAGGAACATTGCTAGCCTGTTGCACGTTCTCTTCGTTGGTGAGTACATGTGTCTCCACGATCTCATTTACTCCACTGTTAACATTCTCAATCGATATTCTCAAATACTGCCATAAACAAGGGTTAATTTAACAAATTAACAAATCACATAATACCCCTATATTATGACCGACCAACAAATAAGCTTAGGTAGGACACACTAGCGAAGGATTTACTCGTCTCTCCCCTCCTAGTTCTATTCCCCGATCTCCGCCAGAGATCATATCCCTAAGCTTTGATACCAACTGTGACGCCCCCAAAATAGGTCCAATCCATCCAACCCATTTTGAGTCGCCAAATACATGGTACAGAAAATAACTACAACTTTATTATTATAATTGTCGTGCAAAATACGGCAACACATATACTGTGAGTTTAAATACAAATATTGTCATCTAGACAGTATTCATACTCAATTAAGTCCTCATTATACTTATTGATACACTATTTTACCAAATAGTGAGGACTACAAAAACAACTGACTTGAACCATCATTCCACACCCCGACTAGTACTCGCTACATTCTCGTCTCCTGAGAAGAAAGATGGAACAACAAGGAAAAGGGTGAGCTCAACTAGCCCAGTAAAGAATATTATGACTAAGATAATATACAACAAATTATCGTTAGTCTTCAACAGGGTAAAATCTAATAGAATACAATAGACAACAACTTTTAAATCAATATTCGCAGCGGAAAATAATAATTCATGGAAGAGTTACGTAGAGAATGAAATCTACGATTATCTATGAATTTAAAAGCCCATCATCAACATTTTATCCCTATAACATCAATCAATAAATATCTTGAATCAAATAGTCATCTTTGTACTACAAGCCAAAGATATTCATCAGTTGGTCATGTTCACCTCAACACCTGTTCATCTTTGCACTACGGGCCAAAGATATTCATCATAAAATTATCAATCTTTGCACTACAGGCCAAAGATATTCAGTAACATCATCATTTAAGACTGAGGATGATGAAAAATATTTTAGAGAAAACGAATCCAGTTAAACAAAAGAGTAAATATTAAGGATTCGTATTTCAGCTATTCCATGTCCAAAAATATCTCATAAACAATCATAGTGGAGTAAAATTCAAGAATGATCAAAACATGGATACAATCAAAGCTAGTATCCAGAATAGATATTTGGACAAAAAGAAAAAAATTTTATTTTTCGGTGAATAGTAACTCGTGAATAGTAACTCGTGAATAGTAACTCATGAATAGTAACCCCGACATGAAAAGTTTTAAATTTGATAAAAATTTCTAACCAATATTTCGGCATAATGATATTGAAGAAAATAATATCATTTAAGAAGAAATAACATCCCTTACCTCGAAAAGACGGTACTTCTGACTGGAATACTAGATATAGTGCTGAAGGAAACTTGTACCGTATAACAACACTCAAAGTATCAAATACTCATAAGAATACACTCGATATAGAGAGAGAAATAGAGAGAAACTTGTGTTTCTGGTGTGATTTTTCAATTCTAACCTAAGCACCCTATTTATAGGAAAATGCTTAGAACACCAAAGCAGAAAATTTAATATAATATTAATATATATATATATATATATATATATATATATATATATATATATATATATATATATATATATATATATAAATTTTCAAGCCCACCTTTGAAGATCTGAATTCAGCACATTTTAACAACCAGTGGGCTCCACCATCTCACAAAAAAAACGTTTTTCTCAAAATAATTAACTTAAACTCCCAAAAATCAATTATTTCGAAACTTCGGAACTTCAATAATTCATAATAAATAGCCCTTTTATCTGAAAATTTGAATCTCGTGAGTTTTTATAGGAAATTCAATTCTCTACAACTTTACAGAAGAAAGTTTTTCCAAATTCCAAACAGAAATTGACCGAAATCCACAAACGGGCGATTTTACAGTCAATAATAATTTTTCGGTCAAGAATTGTGTCCCAAACACACAAAACATGTGTTAATCATTTAATGCCACAAAAATACTCTTCCTCCTCATATACTCATATATCCCACATTCATTGTAAAAATATCACCATCAATATATTATTAAAATAATATATTTAAATGAATTATTTTATCAGAAAAGATAAAATATTAATTTTCAACAATTATCACATTAAAAATTTTCTCCATCTATATCACATAAAATTAATATTTTCCTCATCATATAAATCAATAATTAATTATACACAAATAATATTACAGAATCACAGTACTGGCAACCAGGCCGTTCCCAGGAAAAAGCGGGCTTTCCAATAAGGATCTCTCCTTACTGGCGCGCAATTAGATGGTCTCCTTAGACAGAACTTTCTAGACATTGCCAATAATGTTATCTAATAATATTATTTAGATAATATGAATTATTGTTCCGATAATAGAAAATACTGTGTAGTGACAATTATTAAAACAGCAGTAATATAAAATATCAACGCAGCAATTATTGAATCAATAAAATATAATATTGAACAGTAATTACTGTAACAATTATTGAGTAGTGCCTTCTTACGTAAGAATCAATAATTGGTGCAATACCGTGTGCTACTGTGCAGCAACGCGTATTACTGTGTTTTAACCACCGGGTATTCCAACAGTATTAACGGTAACAACCACGCCGTTATTTATAAATAACTTGTTTTTGTTATTTTCTTCATCCAATTACTTTCCGTTATGGGACCCACAAAGACTGCGCCGTCGTACGAATATTCTCCGATAGTAAGAATATTCCACGACCAAGCGAATATTCTCCGACAACAATGAATATTTTATAACCACCTGGTTATTTGAAATATTTACGCATTTTACCCATAACTAACCACATTAACTCTTACTATTTCAAAATAATAAATAAAGAAAATTAAATTTCATTTATTAATAATTTGGGGTCTTACATTATGGGTGAAATATGAATTTTTTTCAAAATAAGCAAGTGGTTATAAAATAATCATTGTTGTCGGGGAATATTCGTTTGGTCGTGGAATATTCTTTCTGTCGGGGAATATTCGTACGACGGCGCAACTATTTGTGGGCCCCATAACGAATAACTGTCGGGTGAAGAAAACGACAAATTTGAGTTTTTACAAATAACGGCATAGTTGTTACCGTTAACACTGTTGGAATACCTGGTGGTTAAAATACAGTAATACGCGTTATTGCACAGTAGCACACGGTATTGCATAGTATTTTTGAAATTATTGATTCTTACGTAAGAAGCCACTACTCAATAATTGTTACAGTAATTACTGTTCAATATTTTATTTTATTGATTCAATAATTACTACGTTAAAATTTTATATTACTGTTGTTCAATAATTGTCACTGCACAGTATTTTCCATTATCAGATCAATAATTCATATTATTTGGATAATATTATTAGATAACATTATTGACAATGTCTAGAAAGTTCTGTCTAAGGAGAGGTTTGGTCACCTAATTGCGCGCCAGTAAAAAAAAATTCTTATTGAAAAGCCCCCTCTTTCCTGGGAACGGCCTGGTTGTCATAATGTGATTCTGTAATATTATTTGTGAATAATTAATTATTGATTCATATGATAAGAAAATATTTATTTTATGTGAATATAAATGAGGAATATATTTTTGTGGTTAAAAATGAAGGAGTTAATGTTGAGGTTTTATCAGTATTTTTGTCGGAATGAAGGTATTAAAAATTAGGATTTGTGAGATATTTTACGGGGGTTATAATTTTTAATCCGACCGTTGGATCGTGGTAATATTTGGATATGTTATACATATATAAGTTGAGTATATGTCCACAAATTTTGAACCGTTAAAAATGAACGTATGATTTGTTATGAATTTTACGAGATGTCTGGTTTAAAAATTGTTGAATTTTCGGAGTTAATCATTTTGGTGGAAAATTTTAGAATTGGTGGGCCCCACTTGTGGTTGGTGAAGAAATGTGCTGAATTATATTTTAAATGTAGTGGGTGGGAATAGTAGCAGGTAAAGCCATCAGGTTGCAGGTCAAGCCTACTAAAATTTTCCTATAAATAGAGGGCTAAGTTAGAATTGAAAATCACACCAGAAACATAAGCTTTCTCTCTTTCTCTCTCTAGATTATTGAGTGTATTTTGTGAGTATTTAGATACTTTATGAGTTTATATTCATCAGTGCAAGTTTCTTCAGCCTTATACCGATCAGAAGTACTGCTCTTTTGAGGTAAGGGATAGTAAGGGATTTTAAGGGTTGTTATGATTTTCAGTTTCGTAATTTTTCTGATCTTCAAAAATTCTGAAAAAATTTGAAATGATATTTTGATGAGTTTTATTGATTGTGTCCAAAAATGGTGATTTTTGGATGTATTGATTAAGAGTTATGAATTTTACGGGAAAAAACTATTTTAAAAGTAACCGCTTATAACTCCTTGTGGTTAACTCCAAAATTGATGAAATTTTTATTGGGAGTACATGTATATGATAGGAGTATACTATGTGAATTTCAGAATTTTTAGATAAAAGTACAATTTTTGATAGATGTCTAAATATTCAGCTATTTTGGCCATATGAAAAATAGTAAATGACTTTTAAAAATTCTAAGAAAAATATATGTTCACTATGGGACTATATTATGCTAAATCCCAGAAAAGAAATATTTTTAGAACTGATTTGGTATTTTTCATGAAAATGGTCTAGTTATGAGTAAATGAATTAAATATGTTTTGTGAAGTAAAAAAATTAGAAAATAGGATTTTATGACTTGAGAATCCTATATGAGGTATATGCAGATTTTTGATGAGGGTTTTGGTTATTGGTGATAAAATCTTATGAGTTTGGCATTTTAGAATGATTAAATGCATTATTTAGTAAAGTGTAAACAATTAAAATAAATTGTTTATAAGCTTAAGAAATATTATTCTTTCAATATCATTATACCGAAATATTGGTATGTATTTTATTGTAGAATTTCTACCTTTTTGTGTCGAGTTTACTATTCACGAGTTACTATTCACGACAAAATTGGTTTTTTTTTCTGACCAAATTAAAGTTGGTTTATGAATATTACTCTTGAGATTAAATTTATATGTTGATTATATTAATTTTATTATCATATATAACATTTTTATAACCCTAATGATGATATTCTCTTTCACTTGAGTGTAAAGATGGATAAATTATTGGTATGATCATGACTAGAGTTCTCTTTGGCCTGTAGTGCAAAGTTGAATTGTGACTGGTATGATCATGACCATTGAATTTATAATTGAATATCTTTAGCTTAAGTGCAAAGGTGAATTGATCAACATGGTTATAATTATTGTTTATATAAATTCTGAAATGATTATATATTTCTTTGAGATATGAAATATTTTGCCTGTAGTGCAAATATGAACTGTTGATGAATATCTTTGGCCTGTAGTGCAAAGATGAATTGTTGATGAATATCTTTGGCCTGTAGTGCAAAGATGAATGTTGTTGAATATCTTTGGCCAGTAGTGCAAAGATGAACAGGTGTTGAGATGAAACATGACCAATGGTTACAATGAATATCTTTGGCCGTAGTGCAAAGATGAAGTTATTAGTATGATTATGAACAGGAAACTGTGATTTGGTATAACCATGATCTTTGATGTTTCAGGTAAAGACAGGTGATGAAAATTTCTTCGTCCTGGGTGCGAAGAAAAATTTAGAGTCACAATTATGATTATGAGTTATTCATATGATTGTGGAAAGGAATGTTGATTGATGTTACAGGGATAAAACATTGGTGGTGGATTTTAAACATGAAAAGATAATAGACTTTATAGTCTATTTGACTCTTCTAATAGATTGCTCGTTCCGCTGCAACTATGGTTGAAATTTTTATCTCTACCATATGTTCTAAATCTCTGATTTATTACTGATGAAGACTATTGATAATTTATGTAAGACCCCGAATTTTATGAAATAAAAGTATTCAATTTTTCTTATAATTACTATTCAGTAAATGGTTAAATTGATAAAAGTTTAAAGTTATGGGTGAAATATGATTTTTTTTTCAAAATAAGCAAGTGGTTATAAAATAATCATTGTTGTCGGGGAATATTCGTTTGGTCGTGGAATATTCTTTCTGTCGGGAATATTCGTACGACGGCGCAGCCATTTGTGGGCCCATAACGAATAACTGTCGGGTGAAGGAAAACGACAAATTTGAGTTTTTACAAATAACGGCGTAGTTGTTACCGTTAACACTGTTGGAATACCCGGTGGTTAAAATACAGTAATACGCGTTATTGCACAGTAGCACACGGTATTGCATAGTATTTTTGAAATTATTGATTCTTACGTAAGAAGGCACTACTCAATAATTGTTACAGTAATTACTGTTCAATATTTTATTTTATTGATTCAATAATTGCTACGTTGAAATTTTATATTATTGTTGTTCAATAATTGTTGCTGCACAGTATTTTCCATTATCAGATCAATAATTCATATTATTTGAATAATATTATTAGATAACATTATTGGCAATGTCTAGAAAGTTCTGTCTAAGGAGAGGTTTGGTCATCTAATTGCGCGCCAGTAAGGAGAAATCCTTATTGGAAAGCCCCCTCTTTCCTGGGAACGGCCTGGTTGTCATAAATGTGATTCTGTAATATTATTTGTGAATAATTAATTATTGATTCATATGATAAGAAATATTTATTTTATGTGGATATAAATGAGGGATATATTTTTGTGGTTAAAAATGAAGGAGTTAATGTTGAGGTTTTTATCAGTATTTTTGTCGGAATGGAGGTATTAAAAATCAGGGTTTTTGAGATATTTTGCGGGGGTTATAATTTTTAATCCGACCGTTGGATCGTGGTAATTTTGGATATGTTATACATATATAAGTTGAGTATATGTCCACAAATTTTGAACCGTTAAAAATGAACGTATGATTTGTTATGAATTTTAAGAGGTGGCTGATTCAGAAATCAGTTATAAATCATTTTTGGTGAAAAATTCTAGAATTGGTGGGCCCCACTTGTGGTTGGTGAAGAAATGTGCTGAATTATATTTCAAATGTGGTGGGTGGGAATAGTAGCAGGTAAAGCCATTAGGTTGCAGGTCAAACCTACCAAAATTTTCCTATAAATAGAGGGCTAAGTTAGAATTGAAAATCACACCAGAAACATAAGTTTTCTCTCTTTCTCTCTCTAGATTATTGAGTGTATTTTGTGAGTATTTAGATACTCTGTGAGTTTCTATTCATCAGTGCAAGTTTCCTTCAGCCTTATACCGGTCAGAAGTACTGCTCTTTTGAGGTAAGGGATTGTAAGGGATAGTAAGGGATATTAAGGGATTTTAAGGGTTGTTATGATTTTCAGTTTCGTAATTTTTCTGATCTTCAAAAATTCTGGAAAAATTTGAAATGATATTTTGATGAGTTTTCTTGATTGTGTCCAAAAATGGTGATTTTTGGATGTATAGATTAAGAGTTATGAATTTTATGGAAAAGACTATTTTAAAAGTAACCGCTTATAATTCCTTGTGGTTAACTCCAAAATTGATGAAATTTTTATTGGGAGTACATGTATGATAGAAGTATACTCTGTAAATTTCAGAATTTTTGGACAAAAGTACAATTTTTGATAAATGTCTAAATATTCGGCTATTTTGGCCATATGAAAAATAGTAAATGACTTTTAAAAATTCTGAGAAAAATATATGTTCACTATGGGACTATATTATGCTAAATTTCAGAAAAGAAATATTTTTGGAACTGATTTGGTATTTTTCATGAAAATAGTCTAGTTATGAGAAAATGAATTAAATATGTTTTGTGAAGTAAGAAAATTGGAAAATAGGATTTTATGGCTTGAGAATCCTATATGAGGTATATGCAGATTTTTGATGAGGGTTTTGGTTATTGATGATGAAATCTTAAGAGTTGGCATTTTATGATGATTAAATGCATTAATTAGTAAAGTGTAAACAATTTAAATAAATTGTTTATAAGCTTAAGAAATGTTATTCTTTCAATATCATTATACCGAAATATTGGTATAAATTTTATTGTGGAATTTCTACCTTTTTGAGTCGGTGTTACTATTCATGAGTTACTATTCACGATTACTATTCATGAGTTACTATTCACGAGTTACTATTCACGACAAAATTGGTTTCTTTTACTAACCAAATTATAGTTGATTTATGAATATTACTCTTGAGATTAAAATCTATATGTTGATTATATTGATTTTATTATCATATATAACATTTTTATAACCCTGATGTTAAATTTCTCTTTCACTGGAGTGTAAAGATGGGTAGATTATTGGTATGATCATGACTAGGGTTCTCTTTGGCCTGTAGTGCAAAGTTGAATTGTGACTGGTATGATCATGACCATTGAATTTATAATTGAATATCTTTAGCTTAAGTGTAAAGATGAATTGATCAACATGGTTATAATTATGGTTGTATATAAATTCTGAAATGATTATATATTTCTTTGAGATATGAATATATTTGGCCTGTAGTGCAAATATGAATTGTTGAGGAATATCTTTGGCCTGTAGTGCAAAGATGAATGTAGATGAATATCTTTGGCCAGTAATGCAAAGATGAACTGTTGATGAATATCTTTGGCCTGTAGTGCAAAGATGACTTGTTGATGAATATCTTTGGCCCGTAGTGAAAGATGAAGTTATTAGTATGATTATGAACAGGAACTGTGATTTGGTATAACCATGATCTTTGATGTTTCAGGTGATGAAAATTATCTTCGTCCTGGATGAGAAGAGAAAATTTAGAACTACAGTTATGATTATGAGTTATTCATATGATTGTGGACCAGAATTGTTGATTGATGTTACAGGGATAAAACATTGTTGGTGGATTTTTAACATGGAGAAAATAATAGACTTTATAGTCTATTTGACTCTTCTAATGGATTGCTCGTTCCGCTGCAACTATGGTTGAAATTTTTATCATTTACCATATGTTCTAAATCTCTGATTTATTATTGATGAAGGCTATTGATAATTTAATTATCTTTAGTCATGATATTCTTTACTGAGCTAGTTGTGCTCACCCTTTTGCTTCACAATTCCTTTCAGGTAATAAGAGTGTAGCTGGGTCGAGCGGGGTAACAAGGGAATAGAACGGTGGTCATCATTTAGTAGTTATATTTGGTGAAGAAAATAGGGTGAGGCGAACCCAACGTTGGAAGGGTGTTTTGTCACTATCATACAAGATGTCTAATGACATACAACCTCGTGTCATCATAAGACAGGGTTGTGCTCATCCACTTGCTGAGTATATCTATGAGCACTACCTATATAATCTTGGTGTTTGTTTGAAGTATAATTCTCAATTAGAGACAGTGGAGATAATGATATGTCAAGAGAAGACTCACCATTGGGAAGAATATGATAGTAATCTTCTCGTTTTTCTTTGGGGTCTATTGGGTCAACCAAGGATAATTCTGTGGCCATATGATATCTATCATAACCTAGACGCGTGGCCTCCCATGTACGAAGGTTTCCTTGAGCACTTCCCAAAGATTCTAATTTCTAAAACAGTTTTTGACTATACCTTTATGTAAGGTGTCATTGTGAGGTGATGTCCACGGTTGGAACATGAGTCACATTTGGTATATATTTGTATCCAAACTCACAGCATATGTGTTGTTGTATTTTGCACGACAATTGTTGTAATAAAATTGTAGTTATTTTCTGTACCATGTATTTGGCGACTCAAATATTGGATGGAATGGACCTATTTTGGGGTCGAACAGTGGTATCAGAGCTATAAGTAAAGAGCCCCGAGCCTCTCGCTGGTGACTTCCTGTTGATGGGGGATGCACCGAAGCCAGACTCTCCGTAGGGGACGCCGTTCTGCGGTGGCAAACTGATAGGTACCACTGTGAGGTGCTGTCCACTGATGGGTCAATTGTCACAGGTTGGTATCAGAGCTTAGGATATGATCTCTGGCGGAGATCGGGGAATACAACTAGGAGGGGAGAGATGTAAATCCTTCGCTAGTGTGTCCTACCTAAGCTTATTTGTTGGTCAGTCATAATATCGGGATATTATGTGATATGTTAATTTGTTCAATTAACCCTTGTTTTGAAGCTGTATTCTAGAATGATATCTGAAATACAGGAGATGAGCAATGGAGAAATCATGATGACAGGAAGATGGAATCTGAAATGAAAGCAAGGTATTCTCAACTCTTTGAAATACCAGGTACGTAAATTTCGGGACGAAATTTCATAAGGAGGGGAGATTGTAAGACCCCGAATTTTATGAAATAAAAGTATTCAATTTTTCTTATAATTACTATTCAGTAAATGGTTAAATTGATAAAAGTTTAAAGTTATGGGTGAAATATGATTTTTTTTTCAAAATAAGCAAGTGGTTATAAAATAATCATTGTTGTCGGGGAATATTCGTTTTGGTCGTGGAATATTCTTTCTGTCGGAGAATATTCGTACGACGGCGCAGCATTTGTGGGCCCCATAACGAATAACTGTCGGGTGAAGAAAACGACAAATTTGAGTTTTTACAAATAACGGCGTAGTTGTTACCGTTAACACTGTTGGAATACCCGGTGGTTAAAATACAGTAATACGCGTTATTGCACAGTAGCACACGGTATTGCATAGTATTTTTGAAATTATTGATTCTTACGTAAGAAGGCACTACTCAATAATTGTTACAGTAATTACTGTTCAATATTTTATTTTATTGATTCAATAATTGCTACGTTGAAATTTTATATTATTGTTGTTCAATAATTGTTGCTGCACAGTATTTTCCATTATCAGATCAATAATTCATATTATTTGAATAATATTATTAGATAACATTATTGGCAATGTCTAGAAAGTTCTGTCTAAGGAGAGGTTTGGTCATCTAATTGCGCGCCAGTAAGGAGAAATCCTTATTGGAAAGCCCCCTCTTTCCTGGGAACGGCCTGGTTGTCATAAATGTGATTCTGTAATATTATTTGTGAATAATTAATTATTGATTCATATGATAAGAAAATATTTATATTATGTGGATATAAATGAGGGATATATTTTTGTGGTTAAAAATGAAGGAGTTAATGTTGAGGTTTTTATCAGTATTTTTGTCGGAATGGAGGTATTAAAAATCAGGGTTTTTGAGATATTTTGCGGGGGTTATAATTTTTAATCCGACCGTTGGATCGTGGTAATTTTTGGATATGTTATACATATATAAGTTGAGTATATGTCCACAAATTTTGAACCGTTAAAAATGAACGTATGATTTGTTATGAATTTTAAGAGGTGACTGATTCAGAAATTGGTTTTAAAATCATTTTTGGTGAAAAATTCTAGAATTGGTGGGCCCCACTTGTGGTTGGTGAAGAAATGTGCTGAATTATATTTCAAATGTGGTGGGTGGGAATAGTAGCAGGTAAAGCCATCAGGTTGCAGGTCAAACCTACCAAAATTTTCCTATAAATAGAGGGCTAAGTTAGAATTGAAAATCACACCAGAAACATAAGCTTTCTCTCTTTCTCTCTCTATATTATTGAGTGTATTTTGTGAGTATTTAGATACTTGTGAGTTTCTATTCATCAGTGCAAGTTTCCTTCAGCCTTATACCGATCAGAAGTACTGCTCTTTTGAGGTAAGGGATTGTAAGGGATAGTAAGGGATATTAAGGGATTTTAAGGGTTGTTATGATTTTCAGTTTCGTAATTTTTCTGATCTTTAAAAATTCTGGAAAAATTTGAAATGATATTTTGATGAGTTTTCTTGATTGTGTCCAAAAATGGTGATTTTTGGATGTATAGATTAAGAGTTATGAATTTTATAGGAAAAGACTATTTTAAAAGTAACCGCTTATAATTCCTTGTGGTTAACTCCAAAATTGATGAAATTTTTATTGGGAGTACATGTAATGATAGAAGTATACTCTGTAAATTTTAGAATTTTTGACAAAAGTACAATTTTTGATAAATGTCTAAATATTCGGCTATTTTGGCCATATGAAAAATAGTAAATGACTTTTAAAAATTCTGAGAAAAATATATGTTCACTATGGGACTATATTATGCTAAATCCCAGAAAAGAAATATTTTTGGAACTGATTTGGTATTTTTCATGAAAATAGTCTAGTTATGAGAAAATGAATTAAATATGTTATGTGAAGTAAGAAAATTGGAAAATAGGATTTTATGGCTTGAGAATCCTATATATGAGGTATATGCAGATTTTTGATGAGGGTTTTGGTTATTGATGATGAAATCTTAAGAGTTGGCATTTTATGATGATTAAATGCATTAATTAGTAAAGTGTAAACAATTTAAATAAATTGTTTATAAGCTTAAGAAATGTTATTCTTTCAATATCATTATACCGAAATATTGGTATAAATTTTATTGTGGAATTTCTACCTTTTTGAGTCGTGTTACTATTCACGAGTTACTATTCACGAGTTACTATTCATGAGTTACTATTCACGAGTTACTATTCACGACAAAATTGGTTTCTTTTACTAACCAAATTATAGTTGATTTATGAATATTACTCTTGCGATTAAATCTATATGTTGATTATATTGATTTTATATCATATATAATATTTTTATAACCCTGATGTTAATTTCTCTTTCACTGGAGTGTAAAGATGGGTAGATTATTGGTATGATCATGACTAGGGTTCTCTTTGGCCTGTAGTGCAAAGTTGAATTGTGACTGGTATGATCATGACCATTGAATTTACAATTGAATATCTTTAGCTTAAGTGCAAAGATGAATTGATTAACATGGTTATAATTATGTGTATATAAATTCTGAAATGATTATATATTTCTTTGAGATATGAATATATTTGGCCTGTAGTGCAAATATGAATTGTTGAGGAATATCTTTGGCCTGTAGTGCAAAGATGAATTGTAGATGAATATCTTTGGCCAGTAATGCAAAGATGAACTGTTGATGAATATCTTTGGCCTGTAGTGCAAAGATGACTTGTTGATGAATATCTTTGGCCCGTAGTGAAAGATGAAGTTATTAGTATGATTATGAACAGGAACTGTGATTTGGTATAACCATGATCTTTGATGTTTCAGGTGATGAAAATTATCTTCGTCCTGGATGAGAAGAGAAATTTAGAACTACAGTTATGATTATGAGTTATTCATATGATTGTGGACCAGAATTGTTGATTGATGTTACAGGATAAAACATTGTTGGTGGATTTTTAACATGGAGAAAATAATAGACTTTATAGTCTATTTGACTCTTCTAATGGATTGCTCGTTCCGCTGCAACTATGGTTGAAATTTTTATCATTTACCATATGTTCTAAATCTCTGATTTATTGTTGATGAAGGCTATTGATAATTGAATTATCTTTAGTCATGATATTCTTTACTGAGCTAGTTGTGCTCACCCTTTTGCTTCACAATTCCTTTCAGGTAATAAGAGTGTAGCTGGGTCGAGCGGGGGTAACAAGGGAATAGAACGGTGGTCATCATTTAGTAGTTATATTTGGTGAAGAAAATAGGGTGAGGCGAACCCAACGTTGGAAGGGTGTTTTGTCACTATCATACAAGATGTCTAATGACATACAACCTCGTGTCATCATAAGACAGGGTTGTGCTCATCCACTTGCTGAGTATATCTATGAGCACTACCTATATAATCTTGGTGTTTGTTTGAAGTATAATTCTCAATTAGAGACAGTAGAGATAATGATATGTCAAGAGAAGACTCACCATTGGGAAGAATATGATAGTAATCTTCTCGTTTTTCTTGGGGTCTATTGGGTCAACCAAGGATAATTCTGTGGCCATATGATATCTATCATAACCTAGACGCGTGGCCTCCCATGTACGAAGGTTTCCTTGAGCACTTCCCAAAGATTCTAATTTCTAAAACAGTTTTTGACTATACCTTTATGTAAGGTGTCATTGTGAGGTGATGTCCACGGTTGGAACATGAGTCACATTTGGTATATATTTGTATCCAAACTCACAGCATATGTGTTGTTGTATTTTGCACGACAATTGTTGTAATAAAATTGTAGTTATTTTCTGTACCATGTATTTGGCGACTCAGAATAGGTTGGATGGAATGGACCTATTTTGGGGTCGTTACAGGTGGTATCAGAGCTATAAGTAAAGAGCCCCGAGCCTCTCGCTGGTGACTTCCTGTTGATGGGGATGCACCGAAGCCAGACTCTCCGTAGGGGACGCCGTTCTGCGGTGGCAAACTGATAGGTACCACTGTGAGGTGCTGTCCACTGATGGGACAATTGTCACAGGTGGTATCAGAGCTTAGGGATATGATCTCTGGCGGAGATCGGGGAATACAACTAGGAGGGGAGAGATGAGTAAATCCTTCGCTAGTGTGTCCTACCTAAGCTTATTTGTTGGTCAGTCATAATATCGGGATATTATGTGATATGTTAATTTGTTCAATTAACCCTTGTTTTGAAGCTGTATTCTAGAATGATATCTGAAATACAAGAGATGAGCAATGGAGAAATCATGATGACAGGAAGATGGAATCTGAAATGAAAGCAAGGTATTCTCAACTCTTTAAAATACCAGGTACGTAAATTTCGGGGACGAAATTTCATAAGGAGGGGAGATTGTAAGACCCCGAATTTTATGAAATAAAAGTATTCAATTTTTCTTATAATTACTATTCAGTAAATGGTTAAATTGATAAAAGTTTAAAGTTATGGGTGAAATATGATTTTTTTCAAAATAAGCAAGTGGTTATAAAATAATCATTGTTGTCGGGAATATTCGTTTGGTCGTGGAATATTCTTTCTGTCGGAGAATATTCGTATGACGGCGCAGCCATTTGTGGGCCCCATAACGAATAACTGTCGGGTGAAGGAAAACGACAAATTTGAGTTTTTACAAATAACGGCGTAGTTGTTATCGTTAACACTGTTGGAATACCCGGTGGTTAAAATACAGTAATACGCGTTATTGCACAGTAGCACACGGTATTGCATAGTATTTTTGAAATTATTGATTCTTACGTAAGAAGGCACTACTCAATAATTGTTACAGTAATTACTGTTCAATATTTATTTTATTGATTCAATAATTGCTACGTTGAAATTTTTATATTATTGTTGTTCCAATAATTGTTGCTGCACAGTATTTTCCATTATCAGATCAATAATTCATATTATTTGAATAATATTATTATATAACATTATTGGCAATGTCTAGAAAGTTCTGTCTAAGGAGAGGTTTGGTCATCTAATTGCGCGCCAGTAAGGAGAAATCCTTATTAAAGCCCCCTCTTTCCTGGGAACGGCCTGGTTGTCATAAATGTGATTCTGTAATATTATTTGTGAATAATTAATTATTGATTCATATGATAAAAAATATCTATATTATGTGGATATAAATGAGGAATATATTTTTGTGGTTAAAAAATGAAGGAGTTAATGTTGAGGTTTTTTATCAGTATTTTTGTCGGAATGGAGGTATTAAAAAATCAGGTTTTTGAGATATTTTGCGGGGGTTATAATTTTTAATCCGACCGTTGGATCGTGGTAATTTTGGATATGTTATACATATATAAGTTGAGTATATGTCCATAAATTTTGAACCGTTAAAAATGAACGTATGATTTGTTATGAATTTTAAAGTGGCTGATTCAGAAATCAGGTTATAAATCATTTTTGTGAATTATGAATTTTAAACGGAAAAAGACTATTTTAAAAGTAACCGCTTATAAACTCCTTGTGGTTAACTTCAAAATTGATGAATTTTTATTGGGAGTACATGTATAATGATAGGAGTATACTCTGTGAATTTTCAAAATTTTTAGATAAAAGTATAATTTTTGATAGATGTCTAAATATTCAGCTATTTTGGCCATATGAAAAATAGTAAATGACTTTTAAAAATTTTGAAAAAAATATATGTTCACTATGGGACTATATTATGCTAAATCCCAGAAAAGAAATATTTTTGAAATTGATTTGGTATTTTTCATGAAAATGGTCTAGTTATAAGTAAATGAATTAAATATGTTTTGTGAAGTAAGAAAATTGGAAAATAGGATTTTATGACTTGAGAATCCTATATGAGGTATATGCAGATTTTTGATGAGGGTTTTTGGTTATTGGTGATAAAATCTTATGAGTTTGGCATTTAGAATGATTAAATGTATTATTTAGTAAAGTGTAAAAATTAAAATAAATTGTTTATAAGCTTAAGAAATATTATTCTTTCAATATCATTATACCGAAATATTGGTATGTATTTTATTGTAGAATTTCTACCTTTTGTGTCGAGTTTACTATTCATGAGTTACTATTCTGAGTTACTATTCACGAGTACTATTCACGATAAATTGATTTTTTTTTTCTGACCAAATTATAGTTGGTTTTTATGAATTTACTCTTGAGATTAATCTATATGTGATTATATTGATTTTATATCATATATAACATTTTTATAATCCTAACGATGATATTCTCTTTCACTTGAGTGTAAAGATGGGTAGATTATTAGTATGATCATGACTAGGGTTCTCTTTGGCCAGTTGTGCAAAGTTGAATTGGTGATTGGTATGGGCATGACCATTGGAATTTATAAGTGAATATCTTTAACTTAAGTGCAAAGGTGAAATGATCAACATGGTTATAATTATTGTTTATATAAATTCTAAATGATTATATATTTCTTTGAGATATGAATATATTTGGCCTGAGGTGTAAATATGAACTGTTGATAAATATTTTGGCCTGTAGTGCAAAATGAATTGTTGATGAATATCATTGGCCTGTAGTGCAAAGATGACATGTTGTTGAATATCTTTGGCCAGTAGTGCAAAGATGAACTAGTGTTGAGATGAACATGACCCTGGTACAAATGAATATCTTTGGCCGTAGTGCAAAGATGAAGTTATTAGTATGATTATGAACAGGAACTGTGAGTTGGTATATGTGACGCCCCCAAAACAGGTATACAACACCCATTCATTCTGAGTCGTCAATAACATGGTACAGAAACAACTACAACTTTATTAATACAACATAAAAACTGTGAGTGTAAATACAAATATTGTCATCTAGACAATATCCACACTCAAATAAGTCCTCATTACAATTATTGGTACAATAATTTATATAAAAAATAAAATAAAATTGGTGAGGACTACTAAAACAACTTCCCTAGAACCTTTTTCCATACCCCGATAGTACTACTTGCTACATTCTCGCCTCCTGAGAAGAAAATGGAACAACAAGAAAAGGGTGAGCTCAACTAGCCCAGTAAAGAATATTATGACTAAGATAACATACAACAAATTATCGTTAGTCTTCAACAGAGAAAAATTTAATAAAATACAATAGACAACAAGTTTAAAAATCAATATTCGCAGCAAAAAAATAATAATTCGTAGAGAATGAAATCTACGATTATCTATGAAATTAAAAGCCCATCATCAATATTTTATCCCTGTAATATCAATCAATAAATATCTTGAATCAAATAGTCATCTTTGCACTACAGGCCAAAGATATTCATCAGTTTGTCATGTTCACCTCAACATCTGTTCATCTTTGCACTACGGACCAAAGATATTCATCAGAATCATTAATCTTTGCACTACAGCCAAAGATATTCATTTATATCATCATTTAGGACTGAGGATGATGAAAAATATTTTTAAGGAAACGATCCAGTGAAACAAAATAATAAATATTAAGGATTCGTATTTCAGCTATTCTATGTCCAAAAATACCTCATAAATAATCATAGTGAAGTAAAATTCAAGAATGATCAAAACATGGATACAATCAAAGCTAGTATCCAGAATAGATATTTGGACAAAAAGAAGAAATTTTATTTTTCGGTGAATAGTAACTCGTGAATAGTAACTCGTGAATAGTAACCCTGACATGAAAAGTTCCAAATTTGATAAAAAGTTCAGATCAATACTTCGGCATAATGATATTGAAGAAAATAATATCATTTAAGAAGAATAATATCCCTTACCTCAGAAAAATAGTACTTCTAGTTGAAAACACCGGATATAGGTTATGACTTGAACTTGCACCGTATAGCAATACTCAAAGTATTAGAATACTCACAAGAATACGCTCACTAATATAGAGAGAGAAAGAGAGAGAAACTTGTGTTTTCTGGTGTGATTTTCAATTCTAACCTAAGCACCCTATTTATAAGAAAATGCTTAGAACACCAAAGCAGAAAATTTAATAAATAATAATATTTCTTAAAAATATTCAAGCCCACCTAAGAAATCTAATTTCAGATCATGTATAACACATATGAGCCACTCAATTGCAACAAAAAACGTTTTTCTTAAAAAAAATATTTTAAACTCCAAAAATCAATTATTTCGGAACTTCAGAACTTTAATAATTCATAATAAATAGCCCTTTCATCAGAAAATTTGAATCTCGCGAGTTTTTATAGGAAATTCAATTCTCTACAACTTTGCAGAAGAAAGTTTTTCTAAATTCTAAACAAAAATTGACCGAAATTCACAAACGGATAATTTTACAGTCAATAATAAATTTTCGGTCAAGAATTATGTCCACCAACACACAAAACATGTGTTAATCATTTAATGCCACAAAATACTCTTCCTCCTCATATACTCATATATCCCACATTCATTATAAAAATACCACCATCAATATATTATTTAAAATAATATATTTAAATGAATTATTTTATAAGAAAAAGATAAAATATTAATTTTCAACAATTGTCACAAAAAAAAATTTTTCTCCATCTATATCCACATAAAATCACTATTTTCCTCATCATATAAATCAATAATTAATTTATACACAAATAATATTACAGAACTACAGTACTGGCAACCAGGCCGTTCCCAGAAAGAGGGGGCTTTCCAATAAGGATCTCTCCTTACTGGCGCGCAATTTGATGATCAAACCTCTCCTTAACAGAACTTTCTAGACATTGCCAATAATGTTATCTAATAATATTATTCAGATAATATGAATTATTGTTCCGATAATAGAAAAATACTGTGTAGTGACAATTATTAAAATAACATAATATAAAATATCAACGCAGCAATTATTGAATCAATAAAATACAATATTGAACAGTAATATTATAACCATATTGAGTAGTGCCTTCTTACGTAAGAATCAATAATTGGTGCAATACCGTGTGCTACTATGTAACAACGCGTATTACTGTGTTTTAACCACCGGGTATTCTAACAGTATAAACGGTAACAACTATCCGTTATTTATAAACAAACTTAGTTTTGTCGTTTTCTTCATCCAATCGCTTTCCGTTATGGGGGGCCCACACAAGGCTGCGCCGTCGTACGAATATTCCCCGACAACAAGAATATTCCACGACCAAACAAATATTCTCCGACAACAATGAATATTCTAGGACCACTTGCTTATTTGAAATATTTGCGCATTTTACCCATAACTAACCACATTAATCAAATCAACCCTTACTATAAATAAATAAGAGGAATTAAATTTCATTTATTAATAATTTGGGGTCTTACAACCTCCCCTCCTTATGAAATTTCGTCCTCGAAATTGACATACGTACCTGGTGTTTCGAAAAGATGAGGATACCTCGCTTTCATTTTCGTTTCTAACTCCCAGGTCATTTCCTCAATAGCATGGTTTCTCCACAAAACTTTAACTTGTGGTATGACCTTCGTGCGTAGGACATGCTCCTTCCTATCCAAGATCTTGACAGGTACCTCCTCGTACGTTAAGTCTTTGGCTATCTCGTCCGGTTCTAACTCAATTACGTGGTTCGGTCTTTCACATATTTACGAAGCACAGATATATGAAAAATATTATGAACACGAGACATACTTGGAGGTAACGCAGTCTATAGGCCACATTTCCTACTCGGTCAAGAATCTGAAATGGACCAATAAATCGTGGATTGAGCTTTCTCTCTCTTCCAAATCTTGTAACTCCTTTCCATGGAGCTACACGTAATAATACACGATCCCCAATGTCAAATTCCACGTCCTTTCGATGAAGATCCGCATAACTCTTTTGTCGATCCTGTGCCGTTTGTATACGTTGGCGAATCGTTTGGATCTTCTCTGTAGTCATTCGTACCAACTCTGGTCCCAACAACGTTGCTTCTCTCTCTCCACCTCATCTCCCAACATATTGGAGAGTTACACTTTCGTCTATATAATGCTTCAAATGGAGCCACACCTATACTTGTCTGATAACTGTTGTTGTAGGAGAATTCCACCAATGGTAGACTTATCCCAACTTCCTTTGAAATCCAGGACACAAAGTCTTAATAGATCTTCAAGAGTTTGAATAGTCCTCTCTGATTGCCCGTCTGTTTGAGAGATGGTATGCCGAACTGAACCGTAAATCCGTGCCCATAGCTTTTTGCAAGCTAACCCAAAATCTTGAAGTGAATCTTGGGTCCGATCCGAAACTATGAATACTGGCATGCCATGCAACCTTACAATCTCATTCACGTACATACTAGCAAGACGTTCAAGGGAATAAGTCTCCTGTATAGGCAAGAAATGAGCAGACTTGGTTAATCTATCAACTATAACCCAAATAGCATTATGCCTTGAGAAACAGTTGGAAGACCCGTAACGAAATCCATGGTAATGTGTTCCCACTTCTATTTCAGAATCTCAGTTAGTGGTTGCAATGGACCCTTTGGTACTTGATGCTCCACCTTTTACACGTTGACAAGTTAAACACCTCGAGATAAACTTTGCAATCTCTCTCTTCATATTGTTCCACCAAAATGTAGTCGAAGATCACGATACATTTTAGTACTTCCAGGATGGATTGCAAATGGTGTATTGTGTGCCTCCATCATGATCTTGTACTTCAAATCAGAATCGTTAGGAACACAAAGTCTGGAGTGGACTCGAAGTATTCCTTCTTCATCGATTCTTGCATCTGGAATAGCACCTTCATGCACTTTTTCTTCATACGCATCAGCTCCGAGTCTGTAGCTTGAGCAACTTTAACTTTATCGATTAAAGTTGGCTCTACGCGTATCTTGACATCATCGCACTCGTTCCTGCATATATCTTCTACTCAACGCGTTAGCTACCACATTTGCTTTTCCAGGATGGTATTGAATAGTGTGGTCGTAATCTTTTAACAGCTCGAGCCAACGTCGTTGCCGCATGTTGAGTTCTTTTTGGTGAAGAAATATCTGAGGCTTTTATGGTCTGAATATATCTCCACCTTCTCCCCATATAGATAGTGCCTCCAGATCTTTAGCGCGAAAACGACTGCTGGCCAACTCTAGATCATGAGTAGGATAATCCTCTCATATTCTTTAAGTTGTCGCGAGGCATAAGCTATGACTTTCCCACGTTGCATGAGAACACATCTAACCCTTTGCCTGAAGCATCGCTGTAGATAACAAATCCATCCGAACCAGATGGTATTGTCAGAACAGGTGCCGAAATGAGTCTCCTCTTAAGCTCTTGGAAATTCTTCTCGCATTCTTCGCTCCATACAAATTTGATATCCTTCCGAGCCAGCTGAGTTAACGGGGTAGCGATTCGAGAAAACCCTTCTACGAATCTCCGATAATAACCAGCTAAGCCCAGAAAGCTACGTACATCGGTCACCGTCTTCGTTGCTCCTAGCTTTGTATTGCTTCAATCTTTGCCGGGTCCACAGATACTCTGTTTTGACAACCACGTGCCCTAGGAATGCTACTTCCTTAAGCCAGAACTCGCATTTCTTTAACTTAGCATATAGCTTGTTTTCACGCAGCCTTTGGAGTACCAGCTTCAAATGGTGCTCATGATCTTCTCGCTTTTGGAATATATAAGGATGTCATCAATAAAGACAACAACGAACTGATCCAAATAATCCTTGAATACTCGTTCATCATATCCATGAAAGCCGCAGGAGCATTAGTCAATCCAAAAGACATGACTAGGAATTCATAATGCCCGTACCGAGTTCTAAAGGCAGTCTTCGAATATCCTCAGTTTTAACCTTCAGCTGATGATATCCAGAACGAAGATCGATTTTTGAAAAGAAATTGTGCTCCTTGTAACTGGTCAAACAGGTCATCAATACGAGGTAGCGGATACCTATTCTTGATGGTGATAGGTTTAATTCCCGGTAATCGATACAAAGTCGCATACTCCCGTCTTTCTTCTTTACAAATAAAACAGGAGCACCCCAAGGAGATGTACTAGGATGAATGAAACCGATGTCCAACAACTCTTGTAGTTGGACTTTTAAACTCCTGAAGTTCAATAGGAGCCATTCGATATGGGTTTTAGAAATGGCTTTGTACCAGGTTCAAGATCAATAAAGAATTCAACTTCACGTTCTGGGGTAGACCCGGAAAGTTCTTCAGGAAATACGTCAGGAAATTTACTAACAACAGGAATATTATTCAAATTTGACGTGTCTTTATTCAAATCCATAACATGGGCTAGGAAGCTTGACATCCGTTTTTTCAATAAACGAATGGCTTTATGACTTGATATGACAGTGATTGATTTTAATGGCTTGG
>CM029022.1:40943045-41066448 GCA_016801055.1 Panax notoginseng
AAATTTCTTATTAAACTTAAAGAAAGAGATTAAAAATTTATTCAAGAAGAGTCAATCTCTAAGTCTTTAAATCTGTTAAACAGTAAAGTTTACCCATTTAAGATTTCTTAAAGAAGAAAATATAATAACAAAACAAGTTGAAGAACAAACTTAAAACTAAAAGAGTTCAAGAACAGATAGAGAATTTAAAAAATTATTTACAGGATAATTTATGCTCTGAGTCTCCCAACGCCTTTTGGCATAGGAAGAATCATGTCGTTAGATTACCTTATGTTAAGGAATTTAAAGAACACTTAATTCCTACTAAAGCTAGGCCTATTCAAATGAGTCATGAACAAATGGAGTTATGCAAAAAGGAAATCAATGATCTCCTAAAAAAGAGTTTAATTAGACATAGTAAATCACCATGTCTTGTCCTGCTTTCTATGTTTAACAAAGAAGCAGAAAAAGAGAGAGTGTTCCCTATCTAGTTATCAACTACAAACCATTAAACAAAGTCTTAGAGTGGATTAGGTACCCTTTACCCAATAAGGAAGTTCTCCTTAGTAGGTTAAGATCCTTCACTATTTTCAGTAAATTTGATCTAAAATCCGGGTTTTGGCAAATTACTATTCATCCCCATGACATATACAAAACAGCATTCACCACGCCGTTCGGTCATTACGAATAGAATGTTCAGTCATTTAGACTAAAAAATGTACCCAGTGAATTTCAGAACATTCTCAATAATATTTTGAATCCTTTTAGTCATTTTATTATTGCTTATATTGACGATATCCTTGTATTCTCCAAGACTATTGAAGAGCATATTAAACATTTGAATTCGATCTTTAAAACGGTTAAAACCAATGGTCTTGTTCTTTCACCTTCCAAGTGTAGTCTGTTTCTGACTAAAGTCAGGTTCCTCGGTCTAATCCTCTATCATGGACTCACGCGGCCAATTGACAGAGCTATTCAATTCGTCAACCGATTCCCAGATAAGATTACCGATAAAACACAGCTACAGAGATTTTTGGGCTCGCTTAATTATATTGGCAAGTTCTACCAAGATCTCAGGAAGATTTGTAAGCCTCTTTTTCAGCGCTTACAAAGTAATCCACCTCCATAGACTGACGTTCATACTTCCGTAGTCCAACAAGTCAAAAAATATGTTAAGGTTTTGCCTTGCCTTGGCATCTCAAATGATTCAGCATTCAAAATAGTCGAAACTGATGCCTCTGACATTGGATTTGGTGGCATTCTCAAACAAAAGTTAACTCCTTCTTCCTCCGAACAAATTGTTCGATTTCATTCCGGTGCATGGAATCCTACACAGTTAAATTATAGTACTATTAAAAAAGAAATTTTGTCACTTGTATTATGTATTAATAAATTCGAGCGTGATTTACTTAACCAAAAATTCTTAGTTAGAATAGATTGCAAATCAGCAAAATTTATTCTTGAAAAAGACGTTGAGAACGTCGCCTCTAAGCATTCTTTCGCTAGATGGCAAGCTCTCCTCAGTATTTTTGATTTTGATATTGAATATATTAAAGGTAGTAACAATTCAATCCCAGATTTTCTAACCAGAGAATTTATCAACACAGGTACAGTTACAACAAAATGAGTGTAAGGGGAAATCCTCATTCCCGTGGAAAGGGACAATCTCCCAGCCCAAGTAACCAGTTAAAGGGAACCTTGGTTCCACACCCAATCAATCCAGTAACCAAGCCCGATGTAGTTAATAGGTTTCAGGTTCTTGGGACAATCCCCAAGCCTTATTCATCCGCTCTTGCTAGTCAACCACAACCAATTGACCCATATGCTAATCAAAAAAGGGTAACCTCCTCCAAACCTAGTTTTTCGGCCTCTGAGTATCATGCCGTTTATGATCATCATTTATTTCACCTTGAGTCACACATGAAACCCAAAGATGACCCAATTAAACTTGCAGCTCAGTATTTTCCTACTGGATGGCATTTCCTCCCATGGGCTCCTTATAAATCTCTTTCATATTATAAGGACATTCTTATTGAAACCGAGTCAGTTTTTATTAAACCCATTTATGCTAATGATAATAAGTCTAAACTTCTCTATCATTCGCTTTATATTAAAAACATCCTCAGTTTTTCTGATTGGGGAAATCATCCCTCAGGTCTCTGGTCTCTATCTAATCAAACTAGCTCTTACTGCTATTTCGATTATATTGAGGCTTGGAATAAAATCATTCTTTGTGACGCCCCCAAAATTAGGTATACATCACCTATTCTGAGTCGCCAAATACATGGTACAGAATTCAAATGTAATCTTTAATATACAACAAGAGAGCTGTGAGTTTTAATACAAATACTGTCTTCTAGACAATATCCACTCTCAGTATAAGTCCTCATTACATTTATTATCACACTATTTAACAGAATAGTGAGGACTATTAATGCTATCATCTGGATCGTCACTCCGTTCCCCGACTAGTCCCAGCTACATTCTCATTTTCTGAAGAGAACAGTGAAAGAAAGGGTGAGCTCAACTAACCCAGTAAGAATTATCATGACTAAAATAATACAGAATAATTTATCGTTAGCCTTCAACAGTGTTAAACTGATAAAATATAACAGACATCAAGTTTAACTGTAGCGGAATAAGCAATCCATTAGAAGAGTTAAGTAGAACATAATATCTACTATCTCTTCTAGATTAAGAGTCCATCGTTGATATTTTATTCCTGTACCACTCATCAACAGTTCTTTGTTATACTCAAGACAAATAGAACTTTCATCACTTGTCTTCACCGAATCACCAAAGATGTTAGTTAAATTCACAATTCATATTTATAATAATGTGAATTAACAGTTCCTTCTTGCCACAAAGGCTTAATAAAATGTTTACTCAATATCCTTACCCCAAAGGCTGAAGATATTCAAATGTAATAACAATGATCATACCAATCAGTTGTCTATCTTTGCACTACAGGCCAAAGACATACAACTGTAAAACCAATAACCAACAGTATAATAAAGAATGGAATAATAAAAGAATTTTACCATGTATGCAGTACTTCGCATAGACATGTTATTCCAACATAATAATAAAGAATGAAATAATAAAAGAATTTCACCATGTATGCAGTAGTTCGCATAGACAGGTTATTCCCAAAAGAATAATAAATAATGGAACCAGGTCCGGCGTAAACGCACAGACAGGATATTCCGACAGAATAATAAATAATAGAACCAGGTCCAGCGTAAACGCACAGATAGGATATTCCGACAGAATAATAAAGAACAGAATATTAGAAGAATTTCACCATGTATGCGGTAATTCGCATAAACAGGTTATTCCAACAGAATAATAAGAATGAAATAATAACAGAATTCACCAGGCATGCGATAGACCGCACAGACAGGTTATTCCCAACAGAATAATAAATAATGGAACCAGGTCCCGGCGTAAACGCACAGACAGGATATTTCGACAGAATAATAAATAATAGAACCAGGTCAAGCGTAAAACGCACAGACAGGATATTCTAACAGAATAATAAAGACGGAACCAGGTCTGGCGTAAAACGCACAGACATGATATTCTAACAGAATAATAACTAATGGAATAACAGAAGAAGTTCACCAAGTATAGGGTAGCCCGCGTATACAGGTTATTCCAACAGAATAATAAATAATATAATGACAGAAGTTCTCTTCATGAATACAAAAGAAATAATACCCCTTACGAGTACAACAAATAATATCTCTTACCGTAAAAGAAACTTGATATCGGAGTAGTGAAGTAGCAGAATAATTTTCTTCTTTCTCTCTATAGTTTCTCTCTCTAGAGTTTCAGTGAATTCGTAAGAAATAATAAAGGAATGAGCTTCTATTTATAGGAGAATGGACTGCATAGTAACTAATTCATGAACGGTCCAGATTGATTTACTTTTAATCGGACGGTCCATATTTAAAGCAAAATCTTTTAAATAAAATATAATATATTCTATTTATAATCTAATAAAACGAATAACTTTATAAAAAATATTCTGTTTTATATAAAAAGATTTTACTATGCAAAACACTATACAGGCACTATGCATAATAAAATATAATATATTCTATTTATAGAATAACTTTATAAAAGTATTCTGTTTTATATAAAAAGATTTTACTATGCAAAACACTATGCATAATAGAATATAATATATTCTATTTATAGAATAACTTTATAAAAGTATTCTGTTTTATATAAAAAGATTTTACTATCAAAACTTTAAACCAACGATCCATATTGATTTTCTATTATAATTTTAACCAACGGTCTAAAAAATTAGCACATCTCCTCATGGAATAATATTGTACCCAAAAATGATTTAGACCGAAAAGAAATATATTTTTCGGGTAAATAGTACTCCGTGGATAGTACTTTGGGAATAGTACCCTGTGAATAGTACCCCGACACAAAAAGTGTCCTAAATACCTGAATGAACAATACTAGAGTGAATAGTAATCGGGTGAATAGTAACCTGTGAATAGTAATTCGTGAATAGTACTCCGTGACGAAAAATACCCCAAATACCCGAGTGAATAATATTCGGGTGAATAGTAATTTAGGTGAACAGTAACTCGTGAATAGTACTCCGACACAAAAAGTGTCCAAATACTCGAGTAAACAATACTAGAGTAAATAGTAATCGGAAATTTTATGACAACTTGTCTACTTTAAAAAAATTTCACATATCACCCTTAACTTTAACCTTTTATCAATTTAACCATTCACCAAAATAGAAAAATTGAATACTTTTATTTTATAAAATTCGGGGTCTCACATTCTTCACCAAAATGAAGATCATAGTCATTCGTGGTTTTTACAGTTCGACCACAAATTCAAAAGTAAAATTCCTATGTGGTTCACCCTTTGGTGGTCCAGACTTGGTCTGTGTTATGAGATTATTCCCGATCTTCTCAAAACACAAGTTAATCATTTTATCAATCGTGCAAAGTATAATCCAGTTTATGAAGGAGTTCCAGTTTTCCTTCTCTTCTGTAGTAAATGTAAAATCCCGTGGATCCTTGAATGGCAATACAAGATTTTGCCCCCTCAAGAAGTCACCATATTCGCACCCCCTTCATCTATTAGTATAAGGACGGTTCAGACCTCTTTATCACCCATTGCTCATGTATCTCGCCGTTTTTACATCAAATGGTGGGATAAATTCGGTGTCGATAGGATAGTTGGCCAAGTTCAAAAAGAATTTCCTCCTACTCCTATCCCTTCAGTTATCCCGGTCATCCCTACTCCTGCAATCGACTCTTCCAGTAAATCATCCAAAAAGTCCTCTGGTAAATCAAAGGATAAATCGATAGCCCCTTCTGAGTCAAACATTATTTCTGATATTAACAGTTATTCTACAGCTCAGCTCAAACTCTTTGCTGATGCTATTCATATGAGATTTGAACAGTTAAGTGAAGAGGTTGAGGCTTCAGACGATGCTTCTTCACAATCCAGAGTTGATGCTTCTAGTCAAAATAAAGACGAAGAAGAAGACAATTGTGACCCCTATGGCACCATTAGTCTTCAGGATGCCCAAGATCCCTTCGCCTAATCAATCAGACAAACGGTGATAGCCGCATTCATCAATCAATCAAAGTGGATGTGGTGATAGCCGCCAGTTCCAGCACCTGCTCAGGAAGCCAGCACTTGCTCCGACAGCCATTTCCTGCCCGTGCAGCCTTAATTCCTGCCCGTGCAGCCTCAATCATTCCAGTCACATGCGTCAGGGCCCCATAGCCACTAAAGTCAAAAGAATACGCCAGCTTTTCCACCGAAAGCAGATTCCTGCGCAATTTTCGGTCTATAGTCAGCTTTTACTTTTTACTTTACTTTAGTAAATGTAACATGTTTCTTACTTTGTACTTTTACCTTAGTTAATGTAATAGTAACCATGTAACAGTTCGGTTCCTTGATCTATAAAAGGAAACTGAATTCATTTGGTAAGGGAGACTTCAAAAGACGCTGAGTTCCTTCTCAGTCGAATCTTTAGCCTCTACCACTGTTTAGCCTTTCTTTACCCCTCTTCTTCTAATGTTCTTAATCTAGAAAGCTTGTAAGTTATTTTATTTTCTGCACTTGTACATAGTCCAAGTTATCAATAAATAAAGCAATTTTATTTAGTAATTTAATTGTGTTTATGCACCTCTGTTTCTTATTCTATCAATTAAATCAATATATATATATATATATATATATATATATATATATATATATCGTAAATATTTAGGACCTATAAAATTAGTCTCTTAAGCCTATACCTACATACCCCTCTCTTTCCTTTCTCAAATCCATCACAAAATCTAAATCCTACAACATTTCTTACTACTTCCCACCTTTCTCCAAATAAGGCTGCTACTTTTGTCAAACCTGTGTTCTCAAATAGAAATTTAAGTTAAAAATATAGAATTAAAAAAAATATACTAATAAATAGTACCTCTTGTTCTACTAGAAATAAATACTTCTAAATTGAGCAAGTCTGCTAAGACTAAGTTAACCTGCAAAGTATTTTGAAAAAATCTCATTAGTTATAAAAATAACATTAGTACAATATCATTTAAACATATCAAACAACAATTTCTATTACCTTTAATGTCGAAATTTGTTCAGGGTTACAAACACCAATGTTGATCTAATTTCAAGAAGCTGAATCACCCATATTGTACCCATCTTCTGCTTACATAGTTAAGAGTTGTATACGTTACAAAAATTCACTCAACATTTCAAAGCCACACTCTATGCCTTCCATTTATAGTACTACATTACAAAATTTTCACTTGGCACAACCACATAAAAAAAATACAAAAAGATATCAATACATATTTAAAATGGTGCCCAAGCGTAAAATTATCTCTCAACAAAAGTTTAGATTACTAAATACAGTATAACGAATACACTAAATAGATACACGAAAGAATTAATTCAAGATCAATATCACAATAACCCTAAGACATGATTTTTGGTTGTTTAATCAATAACAACCAACGAATGACCACATTCATGCAGATCTAAAATCAAATAAATTACTTTATTCCAAACAATGTTTAGAATTATATATTACTCATATATTGGTCAACCCATAAAACCAATAATCATTAAATATATGTAAAATATTTTACATATTATATAATATATAATATATATGTATACACACATATGTGTATTACGTATATAATATAATATATAATATACTACATTTATGGATATACATGTATAAATACATATGTATATTACATTACATATTTAATATAATTTAAAATAAAATAATATAATATCTATTTCCTAAATATTTAGTTAGGACCTATAAAATTAGTCTCCTAAGCCTATACCTACTTAACCCTCTCTTTCCCACCTGAAATCTATCACAAAATCTAAATCCTACAACATTCTTACTACCTCCCACCTTTCTCTAAATAAGGCTGCTACTCTTGTCAAACATGTGTTCTAAAACAAAAATTTAAGTTAAAAAATAAGAATAAAAAAGAAAAGTATACCAATAAATAGTACCTCTTGTTCTAGTAGAAGTAAAGACTTCTAAATTGAGCAAGTCTGCTAAAAATCAGTTTAACCTGCAAAATATTTTAAAAATCTCGTTAGTTATAAAAATAACCTTAGTACAATATCATTTAAACATATCAAACAACAATTTCTAATTTAAATAATTACCTTTGATGTCGAAATTTGTTCATGGTTACAAATACCAATGTTGATCTAATTTCAAGAAGCTGAATCACTTATATTGTACTCATCTTCTGCTTACATAGTTAAGAGTTGTATACGTTAAAAAAATCACTCAACATTTCCAAGTCATACTCTATGCCTTACATTTATATTACTACATTACAAAATTTTTACTTGGCACAACCATATAAAAAACATACAAAAAATATCAATACATATTTAAAATGGTGCCCAAGCGTAAAATTATCTCTCAACAAAAGTTTAGATTATTAAATACAGTATAACGAATACACTAAATAGATACACGAAGAATTAATTCAAGATCAATATCATAATAACCCTAAGACATGATTTTCGGTGGTTTAATCAATAACAACCAACGAAGCATCACATTCAAGCAGATCTAATCAAACAAATTACTATATTCCAAATAAAGTTTAGAATTATATATTACTCATATATTGGTCAACCCATAAAACCAATCATCATTAAATATATGTAAAATATTTTATATATTATATAATATATAATATGTATGTATACATACATATGTATATTACGTATATAATATAATATATAATATACTACATATATAGTTATATTAATGAAGTTTGTATTTGAATTATGTACCATGTATTTGACGACTCAGAATGGGTTGTGTGGACCTATTTTGAGGGCGTCACATGTCAAACATGGTATATGGCATGACCAAACATAATTTAGCTGAACTAAGTAAAATTACAAAATTAAAATATTAATTACGAAATCCCAAAGAGAACATATTTTAATAATTCTTTTAAGTGTTCTTTAATATATGCAAGTTTGGCAAACGAGTAGATAACTCGGCCTCCAGAGTTTGGTATAGAGTTCCGTAAATTGTAACATATTCTGAATATCTAAGAGGTGTTACAGCTATGGTTTCGTGTTGTTTCAACACCCGGGCCGAGTTTTGGTCTATATTTTTCAAAGTTTTTTTTTAAATTTATACAAGTTAGGCAAGCGAGCGGATAACTTGGCCTCCAAAGCTCGGAAGCGAGTCTCGTAAGTTGTAACGTATTCCAAATATGTAAGAGGTGTTATGTCTATGGTTTTGTGTTGTTTCGGTGCCCGGGGCTGGTTTCGGTCTATTTCGTATATTTTTATATGTTTTCTTTAATTTATATAAGTTAGGCAAACGAGTGAATAACTAGGCCTCTGTAGCTCGGAATCGAGTCCCATAAATTGTAACGTGTTCCAAATATCTAAGAGGGGTTGCGCTTATGGTTTCGTGTTTTTTCGACACACGGGGTGAGTTTTGGTCTTTATTTTGCTAAGTGTTCTTTAATATATGCAAGTTTGGCGAATGAGCTAATAATAACTCGGCCTCCAGATCTTGGAATCGAGTCCTGCAAGTTGTAACGTGTTCCAAATATGGAAGATGTGTTATGTCTATGTTTCATTTCGTTTCGACACCCGTGGAGGGTTTTGGTTTATTTTCGTATATGTTTTTAAGTTTTCTTTAATTTATACAAGTTAGGCAAACGAGCGGATAACTCGGCCTTCGGAGCTCGAAATATTTAAGAGGTGTAATATGTAAGTTGTAATGTATTCCAAATATTTAAGAGGTGTTATGTCTATGTTTTTATTTCATTTCAACGTCCGGGGTGGGTTTTAGTCTATTTTTCGTATATTTTTCTAAATTTTCTTTAATTTATATAAGTTAGGCAAACGAGTGGATAACTCAACTTCTGGAGCTCGGAATCGATTCCCGTAAGTTGTAACGTGTTTCAAATATCTAAGTGGTGCTACACCTATGGTTTTGTGTCTTTTTGACGCCCGAGGTGAGCTTTGGTGTATAGTTTGCCAAGTGTTCTTTAATATATGTATGTTCGGCAAACGAGTTGATAACTCGACCTCTAGATCTCAGAATCAAGTCTTGTAAGTTGCAACGTGTTCCAAATATATAATAAGGTCTAATTCTTTAAAATAATGTGGAATATATAATTTATACCTTTTATACTTACTTAAATAAGGTCCAATTTAATTTAGGGCAAAATTGTATGTAATATAAATATATGCTTCCAAAATGTAATAACAATAACAACACCATACAGACTGAAAGTAAAAATAACAATACAATAGCAACAACTCAAAGTAACAATAGCAATAATAGCAACCAATCGGATTGGAATTTCCAATAACAACTAATCAGTTAACATATAGTAATCCATATCCGGACTGAAATTAATGGGGACTAATTAACCTTTCTAGGTAACAAAGTATATATCTTAAAGTGGAAAAGAAGGATGTTTTGTGTTTCCAGATGTGGGGGTCATCGCCGGCGCCTAAGGGTGTTGTGGCATCGGAGGTGACTTCGACACAATGGTGGTACGATTGACGAGGGATAGAGAGATGAGAGACTACATAGATCTAGAGAGAGATAGAAGAGGAGGCAGAGGAGGTGGTCGCTGGTAGAGGTGAGTGAGAGGGAGGTATTGGTTTGAGAGAGAGAAGTGAAAGGGAAGTGCACATCGTTCAGGTGAGAGAAAAAGAGAGACAAAATGTTTTGTGCGACTGGGGGAGGGGAGGAACTGATTATGGTTTTAATTAATTTATTCTAGACAAAATTTTATCTAGATTATTTATGTCAGAATTATATCGTTATCTCGACAAATCTTTCGCCAGAATTCACATACAAAATTATGGTTGGCGTTGGCGCCAAAACTGCACGCCCTTTAGTATTCATATTTTTGACAAAAATTCATCGAAAATATTGTTCTTCCGAGGGAATATTCCGTCAGAATTATTATAAGATTGAAGAAAATAACTTTGTCAAAAATACTTCCGTCGACATTAAAACTTTTACTTGTAGTGACTGGTTGTATCGCTGAGTAACTCTGCTCCCAATAGTACGCTAACTATGGATGCGATCAATGATAGTTTGTTCAATGAAGAACAGAGGTGAAGAAATGCAGTAGTAACTAATGCTGAGTCACAAGTTTTTTTCATGCAGAGTAGGGGCAGAAACAAAGAGAAAAACTCTGCTAAAGATGATAAATTTAGGGGAAGGTCGAAAGATCAAACTAAGATAAATTATTTTCAATTCTAGAAGTCAGGTCACATAAGGTGAGAGTGCACATTCTTGAAGAAAAAATTAGTTTAAAGAGAAAATGAGGATAAAGAATCAGTTGTGTATCTATTCGACATTGATGTAGCCATTGTTTGTGATGGTAAAATCAGGTGCAATGTTAATGATTGGCCTGTGATTAATTCAGGTGTTTCATTTCATGCTGCTTCGCGTGGTGAGATTTTCACAACCTACACTAGTGGTGATTTTAGCTATATACAGATGGGAAACGGAAGTGTATCCAAGGTTATCGACATTGTAAATATTTGTTTGGAAATTAATAGTGGTTGCATGTTGATGCTTAGAAAAGTCAGCCATGTTTCGAATATTCGTCTTAATTTGATCTCTACTGGTAAGCATGATGAGAATGGTTATAAAAGTTATTTTAGTGAAAGTCAATGGAAGCTCTCTAAAGAGTCTCTAGTGGTGACTTGAGGGTAAAAATGTCGACACTCTTTACACGATTCGGGCACATGTGAAAGGTGTTGAAGATGGGGGAGTTAGAGGCAAAAAGATGTGGTACAAATACGAGATAGTAGAAAAGCCTTGCATGAGAACCACGAGAGAGAAATCATTCGTTTTAAATGGGTACGTACCAAAAGTGAAAAAGGAAAGTGATAGCTCACAACCAGGGTACAAAGCGGTTATGAAAGAATTTGACAAGCAAAAATCTATCAAGTTTGAGTTAGATCCTCCCATCGAGAGAACCATGCCGATGAGACAAAACCGAACATGAAGGTAATTAAAAATTCCAAGATGGTTGAGTTGAGCCAAGATTTCGTTGCAATTAACTCCAAGTAAGGAATTGTGGTTGGTGATCCCCCCTTTCATAGGTTCGGGGGGGGGGGGGAGGGAATTGTTGGGTGTGGGTCCTCACCCATGAAAGGAATCCAAGTTGAAAAATGATTTAGTTATTAGATTGGTTGGTGACCAAGAAAGGAAGATGTGATCCTTAATTTGATTAGGATAATAAATTGTTTATAATCCATAATATGAATGAAATAGGAAGAGTACTATAAATAAAGCTCTGAGGGAGTCTTATTATTATGATCGGAGAAACTCGGTAACAAAAAGGTACCAAAACAATAAATTGAAAGGATTACACTTTGTTGCTCGTGAGTATTCGCCGCCATCTCCGTTCAATTGAAAGTTTGAAGGCTTTATTAATTGGGGTATTTTTGAGTGGTGAAGTTAATTAGGTTTCTCAAACTAATTAAAGGTAAATTTGTATTTTCTCAATTTATTGTGCAACCTCAGGTTCTAAGTTGTAAAACTCGGGAGAATTATTGTAAGCACATTATTAGTAATATAGTGGAGATTCGGAGTTCGGCCTATAATTTTTTTTAAAAAAAATTCACCTTAAATATTTTATCTTACTTGTGAATGTTTATTTATTATTTTCGTTCTCATTATTGTGTTTCTTAGTTTTCTATTTAATTGTACAAGAAAATTGGTAGTCTCGAGCGTGCTTTCATTCACATTGCATCCATTAGCTACCTAGCGCAGCACATTGAATCAAGACGTGCATGTCTTTGTCCAATTAAGTAAATTAGGTATTGACGCACGTGTATGAAAAACTGAAAATTAATCAGTAAAACAGTTTTTGAACTGCCTGGGTATAAAGATATATAGAAGAGGGAATTTCAGGCCAATTTCATTCGCATGGAAGACTATATATATTCAACATGTTCCATATATGTCACCTACTATAATTAGCTGTTCATGCATATATGTCACCTACTATAATTAGTTGTTCATGCATTTGGCTCAAATTAACGCCGAAAACTGTAAGGTGATTCCATTATTAATACAAAATCACACTTCTTACGAATAAATAAGACTTGTACACTCCATTTATAATACTATTCTTGATGGGTTACGAATCTACTAGATTAAATTAGATGGCTTCACTATAGGATAGGATAGATGTCTTTAAGAGTATAAATCTTTAATTTTTCATAAAATAGTCACCTGGGTTAATTAATTAATTATTTAGGATTATTGATGTATTCAACTCAAAATCAATTGGCAATGAGTGGAATAGTCTCTCAAGTTATATATTGAGTCTATAAGTCTTAATTGTCTGATGTGGGACTTTATATCTCAACACTCCCTCACACATGTGGTGTAATTTTAAGGTAAATACGTGGACAATTTTAACTGGGTGACGTGGAGCATGTGGGCCGTTGGGTCTGCACATGAATTATGCCTGCTCTGATACCATATTGAAGTATCCAACTCAAAACTAAAACGTGGAGACTCAATATATAACTTGAGATGTTATTCCACTCATAATTGTCAATTAAATTTGAATTGGAAATTGATATTTTCACATGGTTTTTTAATTTTTCCGCATGAAAAATATCGCTATAGATCCTATTGCGATGATTTTACCGTCCCTATACATCTATAGCGACACTTTTCATGTGAGAATTAATATGAAAAAATCACGTGGAAATATCAGTTTCCTCTTGAGTTTGATGCTTCAATAAGGATAAATTTCACATGCTAATCCTTATTTTTCAACTCTTGAATTACCTCCAAACTAGTGTTAATTAGTTAAATTAGTTGATGACTATCGCACAATTAGCACATGGATACCATCACAATTTCCCAACTGTATATCTTATACGTTGACCTAATAACATTTTCACAATTTATAAGAACATTTTTCATGTGCATCTTTCAACCTTAGCACGTTATTCAAATGCATGAACCTAAGATATTGCAAGCAGATCAAGCAACCATTCATATTTGTGAATGAAATTGTTTCATATTTTCCCTTTGACCATAACCAGTAGTTTAATTTGGTGTTTGCAAGAATATACAATTGATCGACCTTTCCTGTTTAAGGTCATTTCCATTTGTGACATGGATTTTTTTTATTTTATTTTTAAATACATTGTTTCTTACTTCGCCGTTAGTTGCCTTAAATATATGATTGATGATAAATCAAGAAACTGAAATTGTACCACTAGGATTTGTAAGCCCAGTTAAGGGGCTGTTTGTTTTGGTCTGAATAGCAGAATCGGTCAGTCATTAAGTGCGTTTGTTTTGAAAAAAAATTGTCTGAATGACTGAATCAGTCTGTCATTCAGACGATTTGGGCTGAATGATTTAGTGTCATTTTTTTGACTGAATGAGTTTTTTTTACAATAGTAACTATATTAAGTAATATTAAATACATTTATAATAATTTAGAATTTTTTTAGAGGGGTAAAATAATAAAAATCTGTTATTCAGATATTTCAAATATGTTAATTATCAAACAATTTATTTCATTCAAATTCAACTCATTCAAATTTAGATTTATCAAACACCCGTAAACCATGTCTCCAATCATGGCCTAAAGTCATGTACTACCTTATTATCATTGATATTCCATAAAATTGTTGATAAGAAAGTAGCTAACCATGTGCATTTAACCTAACATATTCTTTACAAATATCCTTTTGTAAACCAACGTGTAATTATTTCCTACTATCGAGGAGGGAAAACTAATCATATGAAAACAAATTTGCTAAACTTTTGCTAATGATTAATACACACTTCAAAATATATTGTACGTAGTTGAGACAATAATAAATATGAAAATGTAATTTAAGGCATGTCTTAGTTAAGCTTGACTAAGATTACTTAATAAAATGACATAGTTTTGTATAAAAATTATAATTAAATATTTTTTTTATATAAAACTCAAAAATCGAAAACTTAACCCTAAGAGTAAAACTATGTTCTTTTACTAAATAATCTTAGTCAAGTTTAAGTAAGACATGCCTTAGATTACTTTTCTCATGATAACTTCTGAGTTGTATTTTCGAAAACTCTGTATATACTCTTTCGGGAGTTGATTTATACATCGTCAAATTTCATGACGAAATTCGACTGCGACTAACGTGAAACTTTAATAAAAGATAGAATAGAGTAAATAGTGTGAATTTCTTCTTATTTAATGTATTCAGATAAGTTTGTATCCAGATAAGTCGGTATTTAAAATCATACTTAATAATCCACTAAATATATTTTCTATAATTTACATATAATCAACCCTAAACCCGAATGATAAGTACGTACGTACTATAATTCTTACTCTTTCAGCTTCCACACAACGTGATGAAGAATATATATACCAAATCAATATGGATTAAGAATTCGATTCAAGGGTTAGGGTTTAGGGTTTAGGGTTTAAAAATTAATAATGGTCCGATATTTTATAATGGATGTATATAGTATTAAATTATTGTATGTCAAAAATTAGAAGCAAATTATAAAAATGGTTAGCTAGATATTAACAACTAGTCCCCATGACATTAGGCTGACGCGACACGAACCAAACATGCTGTCTTTTAAATAACTTTAAATTGTTATACCTCCTCAAATGGTAATTCCATTAGAAGCAATTTAAATAATTTTAAATTGTTACAAAAATGTCTAGATTGATAGATAGAAATAATAAAGAAAAAAGAGCGCCGGCAACTTGAGTGGAAGGCTGCCGAAACTTTTATGAATTACTTTTTTTACAAACTACAAGTATTCATATAGTATAATGCTACAATTTACAATAATTTTCTTTTTTATATTACACTTCACATCATTTTTTCATAATTTTTGAAATTCTAAAATAAATTAAAAAAAATACTTTTACATTTGTATTACAAAAAAAAATTTAAAATTTATAGTGTAGCTTATAAATTTGTTAGGTCGGACACTATAAAATGATTAATTACGTCTTCAATTATCATTTCGCATCTTGTCATGCATGGGCACGGGAATTGTTGTCCTTAATCTCAAGCATGCAAACGTGCACTTGAAGACTTAAATATTTTTTTAAAGTTTTTTAATTTTTTGAGAAAAGGGTACTAAAATAAAATGTATTTTTTAATATTCAACAACTTGTCCAAAAGAAACTAGGTTTTAACGTTCTCTTCAATATTTAAAAACCATGATCCTCCCCATTTCTCTGTATATACATAAATAATTATCTACATCCATAAATTTAATATAAAACAAATGTGGTTATAAATAAATGAATGTTTTTATCTTAGTCTTTCAAACCCTATAAATACTTATAAAACTTCTTCAATTTCCACCATCAAAAACTCCCATTCTCTCTCTCTCCCATTCTCTCTGTCTCTCTCTCTCAAATGGCTTACCTTGTTCTTTCATTTTTATTCATTTTCTTCAACTTATCATCAGCTGCTAGGGTTTCATACAATGTGCAAAAGTTAGGGGCAAAAGCCGATGGAAAAACGGATGCAGCCACGTATTTTCTGAGTGCATGGACTTCAGCTTGTGCTTCTGCAAAGCCAGCCGAAGTTTACGTGCCACCAGGAAGATACTTGCTGCGCAATCCACTAGTCTTTGGCGGCAGAAACTGTAAAAACACCATGTCCATGCGTATTGATGGCAGCCTTGTGGCTCCTTCGGATCACAACGTTATTGGAAATGCAGAAAATTGGATCAAGTTTGAGTGGGTTAATGGACTTACAATCTCTGGCGGAACCCTAGATGCTCAAGGGGCTGGGCTTTGGGCTTGCAAAGCCTCCCGCAAGAGCTGCCCTAGAGGAGCAACGGTATGTTCATTTGAGAATGCATGCATTAGTTTACCATTTCGCTGAGAAAAATGATACGTACGTAACTAGACAACTTTTCTATTTTATCTTGACTAAGATTTACTTAATTATACTGTACAACTCCTCAACACTTGCAAAAGTAAAATTTTACACAGAAAAACTAAACAAAAGTTGACTAGCTATCAAGCAATACTCTTTTGCTTAACATATTATGTAGCTTTGACAATTGGCAAAATTTCCTCCTATTTCTTTTCTTGATTTTCATTATTATTTTTTAATTTTTAAATCAATTTTTTTTGGTGTGTTGCGGTGAATTTTGACGTGACAAAAATATATTTATACACTTTTAACTTTTATATTATCAATATATTTATATAATACTATATTTGAAGTATATTTAACATATATCAAAGATATATAGTGTATAATTATGTTTCAGCACGTCTTAAAATTTGTGTTGAAGTATGACAATAATTGGGGGAGTAAATTTTTTTTTTTTTCATATGCAAACAACTACAGTAAAACCCCTATTTAGGAATACTCTATATCAGAATAACATTTACAATATTATAAAAAAAATTGGTCTCAATTTGGGCCAGTTATAAATAGGAATAACCTCTAAATTGTAATATGTTATATACTTTTTAAGTCCCGTATTAAGAAACTATACCTCTATATAGTAATAATTATATATATATATATATATATATATATATATATATATATATATGAGTGAGAGACAATATTAATTTTAAAAGACTACATTTTTTATAAAAGACTACATTTTCTTATAAAATACTACATTTTTTATAAAGAACTACATTTTTCTATAAAAGGTTACATTTCCTATAAAAGACCACATTTTCTTATAAAAGACTACTTTGCATAAATATTTTTTGAATAATAATTATTATGGAGTTCTTATTGATATTTTTGTTAAAGTGGATATTTTTGGGTGTTCGAAAAATATTTTGTACTAATACCTCTATTTAGTAATAACCTCTCAATTAGAATACAAATAGTTTGGTCCCAAGTCTATTCCTAAATAGAGGTTTTACTGTACCAGTTAATCAACTTACCCTAAGTTTTATTTGTTTGAGATTTTGTTCCCAAACATGTGAAGATATTTAATTATCCCAAACAAGCATAGCCTATAAGTCGATCTAACACGCAGTTATATATGTTCCTCTCCAACAAATAATACAATTTAATACATGATTAATTTATAAACATATTAATATATATAAATCTTTCTTTCTAAATTTAACTGATTAATTACCTCGTATTAAATGTTAATTTTATTGCATGATATATATACATTGCAGACTCTAGGCATCTACAGCTCTAACAATGTCGTTGTCAGTGGATTAACCTCAATAAACAGCCAAATGTTCCACATAATCATCTATAGCTGCAGCAATACCAAGCTACAAGGAATAAAGGTCACAGCACCGGATAACAGCCCGAATACAGACGGAATTCACGTCCAATTGTCAACCGGAGTGAGCATATTGAGCTCACAAATTGGGACAGGTGATGATTGTGTCTCAATAGGCCCTGGCACTACTAACACATGGATCGAAAGCGTCTCCTGCGGCCCCGGTCACGGCATCAGGTACTATTATCATTCGCTAATTAAAATTAAGCTAGCTTTGTTAATTAATGATCACTTATATACTAGCTTGCTAGAATATATTGAACAGTATATCCTACTTTATTATGTAATTTTGTTATTTTTTAGATTAAATGCAAGATTCTACCCTGTGATATTTTCGTGCTTGAATTTGACTAATTCGTAAATTACTCTCAAAGTACAATTATTAGTGCAAAATTATAATTTTTAAGGTATAATGAGAAGTGAAAATTGACGCAAAAAGTATAGTTGTACTAATTGACCATAAGCTAGCGGTTTGCTATATATATTGTGAAGTCATGTATTCTTCTTCTTTTTTTTTACGAACCCTGAAATATTACAATTTATAATTTATAAATTAATATAATTTATATATTTCTAATGTGAATGGAAATATTTGTTGAAACAGCATTGGAAGTCTAGGTTGGAATTTGCAAGAACCTGGAGTTCAAAATCTGACAGTTAAAGAGGTTACATTCCGAAATACTGACAATGGTGTGAGGATAAAGACATGGGCAAGGTCTAGCAATGGATTTGTAAGGAATGTTCTTTTTCAACATGTTGTTATGAGTAATGTTAAAAATCCCATCCTTATTGACCAAGAGTACTGTCCTGACAAACAAAATTGCCCCGGCCAGGTAAGATATTTAATTAATTTTGTTAATTAAACAATACATTTAAATTCATTTATAACAAAATTAATAATCGAAAGTTTGATTAATTTTCTAATTCTCAATTATTTTTCTACTTAATGTCAAAAGGATTCGGGAGTGAAGATTAGCAACGTGATGTATCAAGATATTCATGGAACATCAGCAACACCAGTAGCAGTGCGATTCCAATGCAGTAAGAAATACCCTTGCAGTGGAATACGACTACGAGATGTATCGCTCACTTATAAAAATCAGCCGGCTACAGCATCATGCGCTAATGCTGGAGGAATGGCTTCTGGTGTAATGAAACCTTCTAGCTGTTTATAGGAGAAATTAAAAGAAAGGATTATGACACACACACACACACACACACACACACATATATATAAGCATTTGGAGTGAGGATATGAATTGAATTGAATAAGAAATTTGGTAACTGTCTAGGGGAGAGGATATGTAATTGTTTAATTAATCTGGATTTCAAATGATAAAAGAGTTGATGTAATATGTTACACTCGATGAATTTGAAATACCAAGATAAATGAAGTTGATTGAAATGTTCATATGAATATGAATTTAAATTTAAATTTATATTTTTATTCTATATCTCATTTGCCATCTCATTTTATGTATTATTTTTACAAATTTTTTTCCAAATACGAACAAAAGTCGAATTAATTAATGTTAATTTCAAGAAAAAAAAATACATTTTTATATAGCAAAAGTATAAAGATAGAAATCATGAGCTGCCTCTGGATTGACATGATCCCTTTATTCCTTTCCCATTTTCTATGTTAAAATCAATAAAAAAAAAATCATTGAAAATAAAGTGGATAACTTAAAATTTAAATGTATAAACTAACTAATACATGCACGTGCCTTTGATTATTGAACACGATAAACACCGAACCGTACATGGTGTAGACCTACTTCTCACTAAGCATCCAATGGCATGCATGTGCTGAAGTTAAATATTTGGGATTAAAAATTATATGAAGCTACGTTCTTACTTCCTCGTCATTCATTTCAACTTGTCGTTTTTCTCGTTCAAATTTAGTCGGGCCTGTGGGGCAATACCAAACGCTGCTAGAATTTATATTTCCTGCTGGCGGGAATGGAGATTTATATACCTGGGCTTTGACTAGTGGCAAAACCACAAAATTTTTATAATACCACTTGCTTTAGAACTTGATAATTGATTATTAAAAGAATCAATAATTCTTAGTCTAACAATTCTTGGTCGCTTAATCAAGTATTTATCCATAATGTAATATCCAATAAAATAATAATAAAATATTTATGTGAGCTTTAAATTAATTAATTTGGGCTTTCCTTATGTTTGGGCCAGATTCTATTTAATTAATATGGACCATAATTAAGTAAAGAATTGTATTAAGTGAGCCTAAATTATATTTGTCTAATTTTTAAATCCTATTTAAATTAGGAGTATTAATAAAACATATTAATTAATAATTAAATAGCTAAAACCTAGTTATATTTTATTACGTATGAGGAGTTGTGAGAATTGAACGAAAGAAAAAGGAGGAGGCGCAAGAGGGAACGAGGGAACGTGATTGGGATTGCAAAAGTGTTTGAGAGCAAGATCTTTAAACTTTATTCACCATATTCTTCTTCTCAAAGGTAATTATGGGACTATTTTTGAATACAAAACAATTATTTTGCTAGTGTAACTACAATCTATATTTTTGTTGTATTTGTAATCTATTTTAAGATTTTATTATGCCGTTTGATTAATTAAATTTGTTAATAAAATTTTGATTTATAATTGAGATATATGATATATGATATATATATATATATATATATATATATATATATATATATATATATATATATATATATATATATATACCGCAATTTCGTTATAAATATATTTAAAAGATTTGCAGAAATTTTAATAAGGGGAAAATGATAGATAATATTATAATATTGTTATTATATTTAAAATATATCTTTTGACTACAAAGTGAATATAGTATATTAAAATTTATTGAATTTATGAAAATATAATTTGTATGAGTTCGTAATTTAATTATGTGCTTTATATTTTATTTTGATATTTAGATCGGATTGGGGGAGTTTAGCGAGTGATAGTTGGATTCGACGAATTATTTTGGTACTATATTAAGGTACGAATTTCGTACTTTTTCAGCGAGACTCTTTTAAATATAATTCGTTCGTTTTGTTATTTGTTTAGAAATTTGGTATTGCCTCTTAGGATTATTCTTTGTTGTCAAAATTATCGAGATAGTTTTGTTTTGGCGTTGATATTTGAATTCGTATTTACACTCTTTGAACTAGTTAATCGTGTCAGTATATTTTGGAAACTTTATTCGTTTGTACCATTTTTCGTATATTTTCGTTCACATTCGGGAGTCATTTTTGTAAGACCCCAGCTTATTAATGAATAAAATTAAATTTTCTCTAAATATTATTGTGAATAATAAGGGGTTAATTTGATATAATACTTTAGTTATGGGTGAAATGTGCAAATTTTGCAAAATAAGCAAGTGGTTATAAAATATTCATTTTGTCGGGGAATATTCGTTTGGCCGTGAAATATTCTTGCTGTCGGGGAATATTCGTACGACGGCGCAGCCTTGTGTGGGCCCTTTAACGGAAAGCGATTAGATGAAGAAAACGACAAGTATAAGTTGTTTATAAATAACAGCGTAGTTGTTACCGTTAATACTGTTGGAATACCTGGTGGTTAAAATACAGTAGCACACGGTATTGCACCAATTATTGATTCTTACGTAAGAAGGCACTACTCAATAATTATTACAGTAGTTACTGTTTAATATTTTATTTTATTGATTCAATAATTGCTGCGTTTATATTTTATATTATTGTTGTTTCAATAATTGTTGATGCACAATATTTTCTATTATCAGATCAATAATTCATATTATTTAAATAATATTATTAGATAGCATTATTAGCAATGTCTAGAAAGTTCTGTCTAAGGAGAGGTTTGGTCATCTAATTACGCGCTAGTAAGGAGAAATCCTTATTGGAAAGCCCCCTCTTTCCTGGGAACGGCCTGATTGTCATAAATATGATTCTGTAATATTATTTGTGAATAATTAATTATTGATTCATATGATAAGGAAATATTTTTTTTATATGGATATAAATGAGGGATATATTTTTGTGGTTAAAAATGAAGGAGTTAATGTTGAGGTTTTTATCAGTATTTTTGTCGGAATGGAGGTATTAAAAATCAGGGTTTTTGAGATATTTTACGGGGGTTATAATTTTTAATCCGACCGTTGGATTGTGGTAATTTTTGGATATGTTATACATATATAAGTTGAGTTTATGTCCACAAATTTTGAACCGTTGAAAATGAACGTATGATTTATTATGAATTTTACGAGATGACTGGTTCAGAAATTGTTGAATTTTCGGAGTTTATCATTTTGGTAGAAAATTCTAAAATTGGTGGACCCCACTCTTGGTTGGTGAAGAAATATGCTGAGATTTTTATTCAAATGTGGTAGGCTTGAATAGTAGCAGGTAAAGCCATCAGGTTGCAGGTTAAGTCTGCTTCGGCGTGCTAACATTTTCCTATAAATAGAGGGCTAAGTTAGAATTAAAAATCACACCAGAAATAAGTTTTCTCTCTTTCTCTCTCTAGATTATTGAGTGTATTTTGTGAGTATTTAGATACTTTGAGAGTTTCTATTCATCAGAGCAAGTTTCTTTCAGCCTTATACCGGTATTCCGACCAGAAGTACTGATATTTTGAGGTAAGGGATATTATCTTCTTCTTAAATGATATTTTCTTCAATATCATTATGTCGAAATATTGATATGAACTTTTTATCAAATTTAGAACTTTTTGTGTCGGGGTTACTATTCACGTATACGTTACTATTCACGTATACGGCACTATTCACGAATACGACACTATTCACCGAAAAATAAAATTTTTACTTTTTGTCCAAGATATCTATTATGGCTACTATCTTTGATTGTATCCATGTTTTGATATTTATTTTTGAATTCTGCTTCACAATTGATTATTATGAAGTGTTATTGATCTTGGATAAACTGTTATACGAATCCTTACTATTTGTCCGCCTGTCTCACTGGATTCATTTTTTTTAAGATATTTTTCATCATCCTCAGTCCTAAATGATGATATTACTGAATATCTTTGGCCTGTATTGCAAAGATGTATAATTACCTGATGAATATCTTTGGCCTGTAGCGCAAAGATGAACAGGTGTTGAGATGAACATGACCGACTGGTGATACAAATGAATATCTTTGGCCTATAGTGCAAAGATGAATATTTGGTTAAAGATGATTATTAATTGATGTTACAGGGATAAAATATTGATGATGGACTTTTAAATCTTAGAAGATAGTAGAATTCATTCTCTACTTGACTCTTCTAATGGTTTGCTGTTTCCGCTGCAGTTGTTGATCTAAAACTTGTTGTCGATTATATTCTATCAGATTTTTCCTTGTTGAATACTAATGATAATTTGTTGTATATTATCTTAGTCATAATATTCTTTACTGGGCTAGTTGAGCTCACTCTTTTCCTTTTTGTTCCATTTTTCTTCTCAGGAGGTGAGAACATAGCAGGATCTAGTCGGGGTATGGAGTGATGGTTCTAGAAAGATGTTTTAGCAGTCCTCACTATTTTTGTAAAATAGTGTTTGAATAATTGTAATGAGGACTTATTTGAGTGTGGATATTGTCTAGAAGACAATATTTGTATTTAAACTCACAGTATGTGTTGTCGTATTTTGCACGACAATTGTATTATTGAAGTTGTAGTTTGCTTTTTGTACCATGTATTTGGCGACTCAGAATGGGTATTGTATACCTATTTTGGGGGCGTCACAGTTGGTATCAGAGCTTAGGGATATTGTGATGCCCCCAAAATTAGGTATACATCACCCATCTTGGGTCGTCAGATACATACTACAGAATACAAATACAACTGATTAATACAACTGTCGTGTACAATACGACAAAACATAAACTGTGAGTTTGAATACAAATATTATCTTCTAGAGAGTATTCATACTCAAAAGGAGTCCTCATTACATTTATTAACACACCATTACATAGAATAGTGAGGACTACTAACTAATACTATCATTCGGACCATCACTCCGTTCCCCGACTTGCCCCAGCTACGTTCTCATTTCCTGAAGAGAACAGTGAAAGAAAGGGTGAGCTCAACTAGCCCAGTAAGAAATATTATGACTAAGATAATGCAGAATAAATTATCATTAGCCTTCAACAATGTTAAACTGATAAAATATAATAGACATCAAGTTTAACTGCAGCGGAACAAGCAATCCATTAAAAGAGTCAAGTAGAAAATAAACTCTACTATCTTTTATGATTTAAAAGGTTTTTCAACACTGCGATCGCTGAGACTCAGCTTAATAAAATAATCCACATCATCGAATCACCCCTGCACTACGGCCAAGGATATTCGTGTATTCATTAATGGTCATGATCATGCCAACAACTGTCCATCAATGCACTACGGGCCAATGAGGACTTTTACCACATCATTTGTAACATTACGGTCATGATTATACCGAATAATCCCTGGTCATAATCATACCAAGTCCATCTATGCACTACAGGCCACAGATGACTTTCAATATTTTATAAACATGAGGATGATGACAATGATATAAGAATTTAATAAAACAAGTTCAAGAATTAATTTATCCAGGAATTAACAACGTTCAAATTGTCAACATGATACTGCATTGTGGAGTAAAATTCAAGAATGCTTAGAAGAATATTTTCTTGAAAAGATACTGGATGAAACGCAACTATCAAGGATATTCCACAAATTTCATGGAGTATAGAAGTCAAAACTCAACCAACTGAGTACAATAAAGAATGGAATAACAAAAGAAATCACCATGCATGCGATAGACCGCACAGACAGGTTATTCCAACAGAATAATAAATAATGGAACCAGGTCCGGCGTAAACGCACAGACAGGATATTCCGACAGAATAATAAATAATGGAACCAGGTCCGGTGTAAAACACACAGACAGGATATTCCAACAGAATAATAATAAAACGGAACCAGGTCCGGTGTAAAACACACAGACAGGATGTTCCAACAGAATAATAGAAGAATGTCACCAAGTATAGGGTAGACCACGTATACTGGTTATTCCAACAGAATAATAACGAATGGAATAACAGAAGTTCTCTTCATGAATATAAAAGAAATAATATTCCCTACCTTAAAAGAACTGGATATTGGAAAAGTGATGTAGCAGAATACTTTTATTCTCTCTCTCTTATTCTCTCTATACTTTCTCTCTCTATAGCTTGAATGAATTCGTGAAAAATAATGAAGCCCTAGGCCTCTATTTATAGAAAAACTGAGGGTGGCTCTTGGTCTTAACGAAGGGTCAAATGACTCTTGGTCTTAACGAAGGGTCAAATGACTCTTGGTAATATTGAAGGGACAACTACTATTGACGAAAGTAATTACTATTGACCAAGGTAAATACTATTGACGAAGGTAATTACTATTGACCAAGGTAAATACTATTGACGAAGGTAATTACTATTGACCAAGGTAAATACTATTGACCAAGGTAAATACTATTGACGACGGTAATTACTATTGACGACGGTAATTACTATTGACGAAGAGACTCTTAGATGATGACATATGGCCCCCATAAAATAACCAAACTTACCACAACGTCTCAATTATTGATTTAATAATATAACATATTATACAGACGATACTATGACAATAATTTAAGAGATATGATGCAGCAATTACTATAGCAATAATTGAGTATAGCTGAGTGACTTCTCACGTAAGCATCAATAATCAATACCGTGTGCTACTATGCAACCACGCGTATTACTGTACTTTTACTACCGAGTAGTTCAACAGTTTTAACGGTTTTAACGGTAACACTTCAGCCGTTATTTTTAATAAAATATTTTTGTCGTTTTCTCAATCCGACAATAATTCCGTTGTGGGGTCCACCAATGATTGTGCCGTCGTACGAATATTCCTCGACAAAAAGAATATTCTCCAACCAAACGAATATTTTATAACAACTTGCTTACTTTGCAAAATTTATAAATATTACCCACAACTATAACATTATATCAAATTAACTCCATAATATTCAAAAATGATATTTATAGAAAATTCATCTTTATTTATAAAAGTTGGGGTCTTACAACCTCCCCTTCTTATGAAATTTCGCCCTCGAAATTAGGGTACGTACCTGGTATGTCGAAGAGGTAAGGATACCTTGATTTCATTTCTGATTCTAACTCCCAAGTCATTTCCTCAACATCGTGGTTTCTCCACAAAACTTTAACTTGAGGTATAACCTTGGAGCGTAGAATATGTTCCTTCTTATCCAAGATTTGAACAGGAACTTCTTCATACGTCAAATCCTCCGCTATTTCGTCCGGTTCTAACTCAATAATGTGGTTCGGGACTTCCACATATTTGCGTAACATGGATATGTGGAAAACGTTATGAACACGAGACATACTTGGCGGTAAAGCGAGTCTATAAACCACAGTTCCTACTCGATCGAGGATTAAAAATGGACCGATGAATCGAGGATTTAGCTTTCCTCTCTTTCCAAATCTCGTAACTCCTTTCCATGGAGCAACACGTAAGAACACATGATCTCCTACATCAAATTCCACGTCTTTTCGATGAAGATCAGCATAACTCTTTTGTCGATCTTGTGAGGTTTTTATACGTTGTCGGATCGTTTGAATCTTTTCTGTAGTCATACGTACCAACTCCGGTCCCAACAACGTTGCTTCGCCCACCTCATCCCAGCATACTGGAGAACGACATTTTCTTCCATACAATGCTTCGAATGGAGCCATGCCAATACTTGCTTGATAACTGTTGTTGTAGGAAAACTCCACCAATGGTAAGAACTTGTCCCAACTTCCCTTGAAGTCAAAGACACAGAGTCTTAATAGATCTTCAAGAGTTTGAATAGTCCTCTCTGATTGTCCGTCCGTCTGAGGATGATATGCTGAACTAAATCGTAACTCCGTGCCCATAGCTTTTTGTAAACTAACCCAAAATCGTGAAGTGAATCTTGGGTCTCGGTCAGAAACTATGGATACTGGCATACCATGCAGTCTTACAATCTCGTTTATGTACATACGAGCAAGACGTTCAAGTGTATAAGTTTCTCGTATCGGTAAGAAATGAGCAGACTTGGTCAATCTATCCATAATGACCCAAATCGCATCAATACCTTGAGAAACCCTAGGAAGACCGGTAACGAAATCCATGGTAATGTGCTCCCACTTCCATTCTGGAATTTCAAGTGGTTGCAATGGACCTTTTGGTACTTGATGCTCCGCTTTGACTCGTTGACAAGTTAGACACCTTGAGATAAACAACGCTATCTCTCTCTTCATATTGCTCCACCAAAATGTATGACGAAGATCATGATACATTTTGGTACTTCCAGGATGGATTGCAAACGGTGTGTTGTACGCCTCCATCATGATTTCATACTTTAAATCAGGGTCGTTAGGAACACAAAGTCTGGAGTTGACTTGAAATATCGATTCTTGCTTCCGGCATAGCACCTTCTTGCACCTTCTTCCTCATACGCATCAGCTCTAGGTCTGTAGCTTGAGCAATTTTAACTTTATCAATTAAAGTCGATTTTAATCGTATATTCGTTATCTTCACGTGGGTTCGAATATTCACACTTGTAACCGTATACGATCTTCTACACAACGCGTCAGCTACCACGTTCACTTTTCCACGATGTTATTGAATGGTACGATCGTAATCTTCAACAGCTCGAGCCAACGTCTTTGGCGCATAATACGTTCGTTTTAGTTGAAGAAATATTTGAGGGTTTAAGAAATAGGTTTTGTACTGGGGTCAATACAAAATTCAATTTTACGCTCTGGGGTAGGCTAAGAAGTCTTCAAGAATACGTCAAGAAATTTATTAACAATAGAAATATCGTTCAAAACTGTGACTCTCATCCCAGACTTGGATAACACGTCACATTGATACCTATCAGCTTGCCATCGTCATTTACAACGTCTCCTACGGAAAGTCTGGTTTCGGTGCATTCCCCACCAGGAAGTCAACAATGAAAGGAATGGGGATCCTTACTTATGGCTTGATATGATAATAATTAACTTTAGTGGTTTGGTTGCTTGAATTCGCATAACAGGTTGGTTAGGAATATGAAAATTAACAACCTTACGAAAAGCATAATGGGTAGTTAACCAATCGTTTCCAAAAATCACATATCGACAGGTAACGTGAAAGTGTCGATTTAAATTAAACAAGATTTATAATTAGTAGAGTTAACGAAGGTTTCTCCTAACAGAGTTTCAACAAATAAGTCAAGCCTAATATTTTTTTTTTATTTTTTTTTAAAGGGTCAAGTTTAAACGTTGAACACAACTAGGTGAAATACAAGAGTGGGTAGAACCAGTATTGAATAAGGTACAAACTTCGCAAGGGTTTATGATTAGCTTACCCGCGATAACTTTATTTGGGTTCCTCACTTGTTGGGAAGTCATGACAACCGCTCTCCCTTGAACTACCCGGCTTTGACTTGTCTGGGGTAGCATTTGATGTCATCTCTATCGTTGGAATTGACTTTAATATCGGACATATTCCACCCTCAACTGCTTCATCGTACTCCTGCTTCATAATCTGAATCATCAATCTTCGATCCATGTCGAGTTCAGATTGACCGCTCTGTACAGGGTAATTCAAAACTCGATGTTGGGTTCTCCCAATTGCTGTCCAAAAAGAGAAATGTATATCATCTATTTTAGCCTTTTTGGATCGGACATCTCTTTCTACAATATCAGCACGTCGTGCGGCTTTTACCCATGCATCCTTCATTCTCACTCGTTCAGTTGTTTCTTCTTTCAGCTGATCCTTGATATTTGAATTCTCAGATTCCAACTTTAATATCTTACACTCTGCCAAAGCGTGATTTTGTTCGAGTAACACATATCGGGTAACAAAATTTTGAATCGTTACATCTCTTTGCTCCACGACCGCCTGTCGTTCTTCAGCATGCTCTTCTAACTCATGAACACGATTTTGTAATTCTAAGTTTTGATCATAAATTTCTTCTAACCAATTCTCCTCAGGTTCCTCTTCGTCCTCTTCTTCCTCTTCTTCCTCGCTCTCAGCTGCTACCTCTGCCACTAGCTCGGGTGCAACTATTAGTTCTTCACTTACCACATAGATATCTCTAATTTCTTCTTCACCTGATATTACATTATCCTGGTTGGTGATTAGAGGTGCCACGGTCTCATTCACTCCAATGTTGACATTTTCAGCTGCCATTTTCAAATACTGCCACAAAACAAGGGTTAATTAACATGTCACATATTATCAATATACTTTGACCGACCAATTAAATACAAAATAAATTAGGTAGGTCATACTAGCGAAGGAATTCCCCGTCTCTCCCCTCCTAGTTCTATTCTCACATCTTAGCCAGGGATCATATCCCTAAGCTCTGATACCAACTGTGACGCCCCCAAAATTAGGTATACATCACCCATCTTGGGTCGTCAGATACATAGTACAGAATACAAATACAACTGATTAATACAACTGTCGTGTACAATACGACAAAACATAAACTGTGAGTTTGAATACAAATATTATCTTCTAGAGAGTATTCATACTCAAAAGGAGTCCTCATTACATTTATTAACACACCATTACATAGAATAGTGAGGACTACTAACTAATACTATCATTCGGACCATCACTCCGTTCCCCGACTTGCCCCAGCTACGTTCTCATTTCCTGAAGAGAACAGTGAAAGAAAGGGTGAGCTCAACTAGCCCAGTAAGAAATATTATGACTAAGATAATGCAGAATAAATTATCATTAGCCTTCAACAATGTTAAACTGATAAAATATAATAGACATCAAGTTTAACTGCAGCGGAACAAGCAATCCATTAAAAGAGTCAAGTAGAAAATAAACTCTACTATCTTTTATGATTTAAAAGGTTTTTCAACACTGCGATCGCTGAGACTCAGCTTAATAAAATAATCCACATCATCGAATCACCCCTGCACTACGGCCAAGGATATTCGTGTATTCATTAATGGTCATGATCATGCCAACAACTGTCCATCAATGCACTACGGGCCAATGAGGACTTTTACCACATCATTTGTAACATTACGGTCATGATTATACCGAATAATCCCTGGTCATAATCATACCAAGTCCATCTATGCACTACAGGCCACAGATGACTTTCAATATTTTATAAACATGAGGATGATGACAATGATATAAGAATTTAATAAAACAAGTTCAAGAATTAATTTATCCAGGAATTAACAACGTTCAAATTGTCAACATGATACTGCATTGTGGAGTAAAATTCAAGAATGCTTAGAAGAATATTTTCTTGAAAAGATACTGGATGAAACGCAACTATCAAGGATATTCCACAAATTTCATGGAGTATAGAAGTCAAAACTCAACCAACTGAGTACAATAAAGAATGGAATAACAAAAGAAATCACCATGCATGCGATAGACCGCACAGACAGGTTATTCCAACAGAATAATAAATAATGGAACCAGGTCCGGCGTAAACGCACAGACAGGATATTCCGACAGAATAATAAATAATGGAACCAGGTCCGGTGTAAAACACACAGACAGGATATTCCAACAGAATAATAATAAAACGGAACCAGGTCCGGTGTAAAACACACAGACAGGATGTTCCAACAGAATAATAGAAGAATGTCACCAAGTATAGGGTAGACCACGTATACTGGTTATTCCAACAGAATAATAACGAATGGAATAACAGAAGTTCTCTTCATGAATATAAAAGAAATAATATTCCCTACCTTAAAAGAACTGGATATTGGAAAAGTGATGTAGCAGAATACTTTTATTCTCTCTCTCTTATTCTCTCTATACTTTCTCTCTCTATAGCTTGAATGAATTCGTGAAAAATAATGAAGCCCTAGGCCTCTATTTATAGAAAAACTGAGGGTGGCTCTTGGTCTTAACGAAGGGTCAAATGACTCTTGGTCTTAACGAAGGGTCAAATGACTCTTGGTAATATTGAAGGGACAACTACTATTGACGAAAGTAATTACTATTGACCAAGGTAAATACTATTGACGAAGGTAATTACTATTGACCAAGGTAAATACTATTGACGAAGGTAATTACTATTGACCAAGGTAAATACTATTGACCAAGGTAAATACTATTGACGACGGTAATTACTATTGACGACGGTAATTACTATTGACGACGGTAATTACTATTGACGAAGAGACTCTTAGATGATGACATATGGCCCCCCATAAAATAACCAAACTTACCACAACGTCTCAATTATTGATTTAATAATATAACATATTATACAGACGATACTATGACAATAATTTAAGAGATATGATGCAGCAATTACTATAGCAATAATTGAGTATAGCTGAGTGACTTCTCACGTAAGCATCAATAATCAATACCGTGTGCTACTATGCAACCACGCGTATTACTGTACTTTTACTACCGAGTAGTTCAACAGTTTTAACGGTTTTAACGGTAACACTTCAGCCGTTATTTTTAATAAAATATTTTTGTCGTTTTCTCAATCCGACAATAATTCCGTTGTGGGGTCCACCAATGATTGTGCCGTCGTACGAATATTCCTCGACAAAAAGAATATTCTCCAACCAAACGAATATTTTATAACAACTTGCTTACTTTGCAAAATTTATAAATATTACCCACAACTATAACATTATATCAAATTAACTCCATAATATTCAAAAATGATATTTATAGAAAATTCATCTTTATTTATAAAAGTTGGGGTCTTACAGATATGATCCCTGACTGAGATGTGAGACAAGAACTAGGAGGGAAAAGACGGGGAATTCCTTCGCTAGTATGACCTGACTAAGTTTATTTGGTGTTTATTTGGTCGGTCAGAGTATAGGGATAATATATGACATGACTATTAACCCTTATTTTATGGCAGTATTTAAGAATGGCAGCTGAGAACGTTAATAATGGAGTAAATTAGACCGTGGAGACACCTTTGATCACCACCCAGGGGAACGTGCAACAGGAAGGCAATATTCCTCATGTAAACAACGTTACCGAGCAAACTATGAATGATGGAATGTTTAGGAGCTTTTTGCAGTTCATGCAAAATCAGACAAGGGAGACTCGTGTGCAGAATACGGGTGGAAATGATAACAATGCGCGGTTTGTCACAGCCAAGCAGTTCAAAGAATTGGGACCACCAGAATTTAAGGGAAAGCCGGATCCGATCATGGCGAAAATGTGGGTCAAGCAAATTACCAAGATATTCGATGTCTTGGGATGCACGGAGAAACAGAAGGTTTCATTCGCCACCTTTATATTCCGCGGTGAGGCAGACTACTGGTGGGAGTCTGTGAAGCGTACCCAGCCTGGCGCACTCAACATGTCCTGGGAAACATTTCAAAAACTGTTCAATGACAAGTACTTTCCTAAAAGTATTCGTCATATGAAGGAGGTGGAGTTTATCAAACTGGAACAAAACAATATGACGGTGTCCCAGTACGAGGCGAAGTTTGCAGAGTTATCCAGGTTTGCACCTCATTTGGTCAAAAATAAGGAACGAATGACAAGGATGTTTCTAAGAGGTCTAAAACCCGAGATTCGGCAATATCTTATCTCTCATAAATTTTCTTTATATTCAGATGTTGTAAACAGGGCTCAATTATTAGAGCGAGATAATGAGTATGTGCAACCGAGGGACCACAACCAGGGTCATACCGGTGACAGCAGTCATTAGAGCGATGATAACCAACAAGGAGGGAAAAATACGAACAAAGGCGGTAACCACTTGGGTGGTCATCGTGGCCATGATAATCGGAGAGGTGAGTCAAGTGGAAATTTCAGAAAGAGGAGATTCAACAATGACGGGAAGACATCAGCAGCTGCACCAGCACCAACAACAAATTCTAGGGGAGGAAAATGACCACCAGTTAGATGTTACAAATGCGGGAAAGAGGGACATATCAGTCCAAACTGTTCACAATAATCTAAGGTATGTTACAACTGTGGAAAGGAAGGCCACATAGCTCAGGATTGTTCTGTAGCAAAACCAAGTTCAACGAGGATGGTGACTCCAAGGGCTGTCCCGGATAAGTCGAAATCAGCGGTCCTTGGAAGAGCGTTTGTCGTGACTGGCCAAAACGTGAGGAACCCGAATGAGGTGATCACGGGTAAGCTAATCATAAACTCTTGCGAAGTTTATACCTTATTAGATACTGGTTCTACCCATTCTTTTATCTCTCCTGCTTGTGCTCAACGTTTAAACTTGACTCCGGAGAAATTGGACTTTGACTTATCTGTTGAAACTCCGTTGGGTGAAACCTTCGTTACATCTGCAGTTTATAAATCTTGCATGATCCAAGTTGGCACTATCATATTACCTGTTGATCTTATCTCTTTAAAGATACTTGCTTTTGATGTGATTTTAGGAATTGATTGGTTAACCACTCATCATGCTAAAATTGATTATTTTCGTAAGGTTGTTAGTTTTTATATTCCTAACCAACCTGTCATACGAATTCAAACTACTAAACCACTAAAATCAGTCACTGTCATATCAAGCCACAAAGCTATTCGTTTATTGAAAAACGGATGTCAAGCTTTCTTAGCCCATGTTATGGATTTGAACAAAGACAAGTTAGATTTGAATAATATTTCTATTGTTAGAGAATTTTTCGATGTATTTCCTGAAGAACTTCCTGGTCTACCCCCAGAACGTGAAGTTGAATTCTTTATTGACCTTGAACCCGGTACAAAGCCCATTTCTAAAACCCCATATCGAATGGCTCCTATTGAACTTCAGGAGTTAAAAGTCCAACTACAGGAGTTGTTGTACATCGATTTTATTCGTCCTAGTACGTCTCCTTGGGGTGCTCCTGTTTTATTCGTAAAGAAGAAAGACGAGAGTATGCGACTTTGTATTGACTATCGAGAATTGAACCATGTCACCATCAAGAATAGGTATCCGCTACCTCGCATTGATGACCTGTTCGACCAGTTACAAGGAGCACAATTCTTTTCAAAGATCGATCTTCATTCTGGATATCATCAGCTGAAGATTAAAACTGAGGATATTCCAAAGATTTCCTTCAGAACTTGGCACGGGCATTATGAATTCTTAGTCATGTCTTTTGGATTGACTAATGCTCCTGCTGCTTTCATGGATATGATGAACTGTGTATTCAAAGAATATTTAGATCAGTTCATTGTTGTCTTTATTGATGACATCCTCATCTATTCCAAAAGCCGTGAAGATCATGAGCGCCATTTGAAGCTGGTACTGCAAAGGCTTCGTGAAAACAAGCTATATGCCAAATTAAAAAAATGCGAGTTCTGGCTTGAGGAAGTAGCATTCCTTGGGCACGTGATATCAAAACATGGAGTATCTGTTGACCTGGCGAAGATTGAAGCCATACAAAGTTGGGAGCAACCGAAGTCGGTGACCGAAGTACGTAGCTTTCTGGGCTTAGCTGGGTATTATCGGAGATTCGTGGAAGGATTTTCTAGAATCGCTACTCCGTTAACTCAGCTGACTCGGAAGGATACAAAATTCGGTTGGAGCGAGGATTGTGAGAAGAGTTTTTAAGAACTCAAGAGGAGACTCATTTCGGCACCTGTTCTGACAATACCATCTGGTTCGGATGAATTTGTTATCTACAGCGATGCTTCAGGCAAAGGGTTAGGATGTGTTCTCATGCAACATAGGAAAGTCATAGCCTATGCCTCGCGACAACTCAAAGAATATGAGAGGAATTATCTTACTCATGATTTGGAGTTGGCAGCAGTCGTTTTCGCGTTGAAGATCTGGAGACACTACCTGTATGGGGAGAAAGTGGAGATCTATACAGATCATAAAAGCTTCAAATATTTCTTCACCCAAAAGGAACTCAACATGCGGCAGCGATTTTGGCTCGAGCTGTTGAAAGATTACGATCATACCATCCAATATCATCCTGGAAAAGCAAACGTAGTAGCGGACGCATTGAGTAGAAGATCATATGCGGGTACGAGTGCAATGTTGTTAACAGAAAGGCCCATTTTGTATGACTTGTAAAGGATGGAGATAGAGATGAAGGCTCCAAGTACCCACATGATGATATCAAATATACAAGTAGAACCGACTTTAATCGATAAAGTTAAAGCTGCTCAAGCTACGGATATAGAGCTGATGCGTATGAAGAAGAAAGTGCAAGAAGGTGCTATTCCAGAAGCAAGAATCGATGAAGAAGGAATACTTCGAGTCAACTCCAGACTTTGTTTTCCTAACGATTTTGACTTGAAGCATAGAATAATGATGGAGGCACACAACACACCATTTGCAATCCATCCTGGGAGTACCAAAATGTATCACGATCTTCGACATACATTTTGGTGGAGCAATATGAAAAGAGAGATCGCGGAATTTATCTCGAGGTGTTTAACTTGTCAACGTGTAAAGGCGGAGCATCAAGTGCCAAAGGGTCCATTGCAACCACTTGAGATCCCGAAATAGAAGTGGGAACACATTACCATGGATTTCGTTACAGGTCTTCCCAATGTTTCTCAAGGCATAGATGCGATTTGGGTCATTGTTGATAGATTAACCAAGTCTGCCCATTTCTTGCCTATACTTGAGACTTATTCCCTTGAACGTCTTGCTAGTATGTACGTGATTGAGATTGTGAGATTGCATGGCATGCCAGTATCCATACTTTCGGATCGTGACCCAAGATTCACTTCATGATTTTGGGTTAGCTTGCAAAAAGCTATGGGCACGGATTTACGATTTAGTTTAGCATACCATCCTCAAACGGACGGGCAATCGGAGAGGACTATTCAAACCTTTGAAGATCTATTAAGACTCTGTGTTCTAGATTTCAAAGGAAGTTGGGATAAGTACCTACCATTGGTGGAATTCTCCTACAACAACAGTTATCAGGTGAGCATAGGTGTGGCTCCATTCGAGGCGTTGTATGGAAGAAAATGTCGTTCTCCAGTATGCTGAGACGAGGTGGGTGAAGTAACATTGTTGGGACCAGAGTTGGTACGCATGACTACAGAGAAGATCCAAACGATTCGACAACGTATACAAACGGCATAGGATCGACAAAAGAGTTATACGGATCTTCATCGGAAGGACGTGGAATGTAATAGTGGGGATCATGTATTGTTACGTGTTATACCATGGAAGGGAGTTACAAGATTTGGAAAGAGAGGAAAGCTCAATCCAAGATTTGTTGGTCCATTTGAGATTCTTGAGCGAATAGGAAATGTGGCATATAGACTCGCATTACCTCCAAGCATGTCTCGTGTTCATAATGTTTTTCACATATCTATGCTTCGTCAATATGTTAAAGACCAGAACCACATTATTGAGTTAGAACCAGACGAGATAGCTGAAGATTTAACGTATGAGGAGGTACCTGTTAAGATCTTGGATAGGAAAAAGCATGTCCTACGCACAAAGGTTATACCACAAGTTAAGGTTTTGTGGAGAAACCATGCTATTGAAGAAATGACCTGGGAGTTGGAATCAGAAATGAAAGCGAGGTATCCTCACCTTTTTGAAATATCAGGTACGTACGTCAATTTCGAGGACGAAATTTCATAAGGAGGGGAGGTTGTAAGACCCTAGCTTATTAATGAATAAAATTAAATTTTCTCTAAATATTATTGTGAATAATAAGGGGTTAATTTGATATAATTCTTTGGTTATGAGTGAAATGTGCAAATTTTGCAAAATAAGCAAGTGGTTATAAAATATTCATTTTGTCGGGAAATATTCGTTTGGTCGTAGAATATTCTTGCTGTCGGGAAATATTCGTACGACGACGCAGCCTTGTGTGGGCCCCATAACGAAAAGCGATTGGATGAAGAAAATGACAAGTATAAGTTATTTATAAATAACGGCGTAGTTGTTACCGTTAATACTGTTGGAATACCTGGTGGTTAAAATACAGTAGCACACGGTATTGCACCAATTATTGATTCTTACATAAGAAGGCACTACTCAATAATTGTTATTGTAGTTACTGTTTAATATTTTATTTTATTGATTCAATAATTGCTGCGTTGATATTTTATATTATTGTTGTTTCAATAATTGTTGCTGCACAATATTTTCTATTATCAAATCAATAATTCATATTATTTAAATAATATTATTAGATAGCATTATTGGCAATGTCTAGAATGTTCTGTCTAAGGAGAGGTTTGGTCATCTAATTGCGCGCTAGTAAGGAGAAATCCTTATTGAAAAGCCCCCTCTTTCCTAGGAACGGCCTGGTTGTCATAAATGTGATTATGTAATATTATTTGTGAATAATTAATTATTGATTCATATGATAAGAAAATATTTATTTTATGTTGATATAAATGAGGGATATATTTTTGTGGTTAAAAATGAAGGAGTTAATGTTGAGGTTTTTATCAGTATTTTTGTCAGAATGGAGGTATTAAAAATCAGGGTTTTTGAGATATTTTGCGGGGGTTATAATTTTTAATCCGACCGTTGGACCGTGGTAATTTTTGGATATGTTATACATATATAAGTTGAGTATATGTCCACAAATTTTGAACCGTTAAAAATGAACGTATGATTTATTATGAATTTTACGAGATGACTGGTTCATAAATTGTTGAATTTTTGGAGTTTATCATTTTGGTAGAAAATTCTAGAATTGGTGGACCCCACTCTTGGTTGGTGAAGAAATATGTTAAGATTTTTATTCAAATGTGATAGGCTTGAATAGTAGCAGGTAAAGCCATCAGGTTGCCGGTTAAGTTTGCTTCGGCGTGCTAACATTTTCCTATAAATAGAGGGCTAAGTTAGAATTGAAAATCATACCAGAAACAAGTTTTCTCTCTTTCTCTCTCTAGATTATTGAGTGTATTTTGTGAGTATTTAGATATTTTGAGAGTTTCTATTCATCAGAGTAAGTTTCTTTCAGCCTTATACCGGTATTCCGACCAGAAGTACTGATATTTTGAGGTAAGGGATATTATCTTCTTCTTAAATGACATTTTCTTCAATATCATTATGCCAAAATATTGATATGAACTTTTTATCAAATTTGAAACTTTTTGTGTCGGGGTTACTATTCACGTATACGGCACTATTCACGAATACGACACTATTCATCGAAAAATAAAATTTTCCCTTTTTGTCCAAGATATCTATTATGGCTACTATCTTTGATTGTATCCATGTTTTGATCTTTATTTTTGAATTTTGCTTCATAATTGATTATTATGAAGTGTTATTGATCTTGGATAAACTGTTATACGAATCCTTACTATTTGTCCGCCTGTCTCACTATATTCGTTTTCTTTAAGATATTTTTCATCATCCTAAGTCCTAAATGATGATATTACTGAATATCTTTGGCATGTATTGCAAAGATGTATAATTACCTGATGAATATCTTTGGTCTGTAGTGCAAAGATGAACATGTGTTGAGATGAACATGACCGACTGGTGATACAAATGAATATCTTTGGCCTGTAGTGCAAAGATGAATATTTGGTTAAAGATGATTATTAATTGATGTTACAGGGATAAAATATTGATGATGGACTTTTAAATCTTAGAAGATAGTAGAATTCATTCTCTACTTGACTCTTCTAATGGTTTGCTGTTTTCGCTGCAGTTGTTGATCTAAAACTTGTTGTCGATTATATTCTATCAGATTTTTCCTTGTTGAATACTAATGATAATTTGTTATATATTATCTTAGTCATAATATTCTTTACTGGGCTAGTTGAGCTCACCCTTTTCCTTTTTGTTCTATTTTTCTTCTCAGGAGGTGAGAACATAGCAGGATCTAGTCAGGGTATGGAGTGATGGTTCTAGAAAGATGTTTTAGCAGTCCTCACTATTTCTGTAAAATAGTGTTTGAATAATTATAATGAGGACTTATTTGAGTGTGGATATTGTCTAGAAGACAATATTTGTATTTAAACTCACAGTATGTGTTGTCGTATTTTGCACGACAATTGTATTATTGAAGTTGTAGTTTGCTTTTTGTACCATATATTTGGCGACTCAGAATGGGTGTTGTATACCTATTTTGGGGGCGTCACAATTTTGATCATTGATATATTGTGATAATCAATAATATTTGTATTTGATAATTCGATCTCATTTGAATATGGTCATGTAAGCCTTCCGATTTGAACCCTTTTGGCTTACATTTTGTAGTTTGATCCTTAGGGTATACTTGAGCTAACCACCTGTGGGGTACCACAGGCATGTCTTCTTGACACAAGGGCATGACACCTCGTGGCGTTGTGATCAGTCCACGGCGTATCCTTTTGTATGCTCTGGGTATGAGCTTTGGCCATTTGATATATTTGTTCAGGATACGTATGGGTCGACCCAGTATTTGATTTGATTTAATTTATTTGGCGGATTAGTAACGTATGTGTCGTGCGTACTTTCCGATTTGATTTGTATACATCATGATACCGATGTATTTTGTTAGCCTTTGGCTATTTGTATTTGAGCTCAGTATGAAATTGTTACCGTATAACCATTTGATTCAGCCCTATTTGTTTGAGATTCTTTTGGATATAATTAGTCGATTGATAGTGTTAGTTATTTGTAAATGGACTCTCAAATTTTGATCTATTCGTAATTCGTTTGTAATTTGCATGAGTTCATTCATGCAACTCTTTTAGATTCATTACTTATTGTGATATATTTATCCATCTTCATATCCGTATTGGGCAATTGGCTCATGCTGTGTTCTTTTTCCGGCAGGTAATCAAGGGTGATCAGGATTCGTGGGATGAGAGCTACCTTTGATCCAAATGAGTAGATTAGTTTTGAGACTTATTATTAGACTTGGTTTTTCCTAATATTTTGTATATGGATGTTTGGGCCATTTTGGCATTTATTTCTTATTAGTAGAGATTATGTAGTGTGGAATTCTTTCTAATTAAATTGGAGTATGTGACAATTAGTGTTCATTTTCATTGGAGGTATTTTGAGATTTATTGAGGTTTGTATTTATTATGCTTGTGCGTGACATTCCTTTTCCTTTTTGGGAGATGGGGTGTTACAGAGTTGGTATCAAAGCTTAGTTTATGATCTTGTAGATTGCCTTTTAGGCTTGACCTGTAAGTTATGGGTAGACCACTGGGTAGTTATAAGATTGTATTGCGTTTGATTTTCGTTCTGCATAAATTTGGCCTTGATTATTTGTTTTGATCTGTTTGTTTTCGTCTGTTTGATTTTGTATCGTAGATGGCTCGTAAGTCTTTGAGAATTGCTGGGAGGCATGGTAATAATAGTAGGAGGGGTCAGAGGCAGCCCCAGGTTGAGGCTGTTAACCAGGGTGGAAACGATGAAAATCAGGGTAATGCAATAATAACCCCAGCTATGGTCGCAGCAATGGTGAATGAGGTAGTTACGCAGGCCGTGGCACAGGCTATGCAAGGTATTCCGCAGAGGCAAGGAGATCAACATGCAAATGGCGTGGGGGATGATGCAGAGGTACCACAACATGAGCAGAATGTTCCTCTCGAGGATCAAGTGGGTCAACAAGTGCAGCCGTTGTATGTGTTATTAGAGAGGTTCATTAAGCAGAAGCCCAATTCTTTTCATTTTGCTCCGACTCCAATTGATGCGGAGAACTGGATCTCCCACTTGGAGAAAATTTTTGATGTGATTGGGTGTTTAGAAAATCAGAAGGTGAGATTAGCAGTTTATAAGCTAGAGGATGATGCTCAACGATGGTGGAAATCGTTGAAGGCTACACAGGGAGATGGATTTATGGATGGACTCATATGGAGCGGATTTTGTGACCTTTTCTATCAGCAGTATTTCCCAAATGCTGATAGGGATGCATACATCAGGGAATTTGTGTCCATTCGGCAGAAGGATGATGAGACTATTACTGATTTTATAGCGAGGTTTACGAGATTGGCTGGTTTTGCGGGTTCAATTGCTGGAACAACTGCACAACAGGCAGAAAAGTTCAAATGGGCTTTGAAATATGAGTATAGGCGATCGATCATCCACACCATCTTTACAGATGTATCACAGGTGGCTAATGCAACTAAGAGTGTGGAAATAGAGCACAAGGACTTTCGAGCTTCCAAATCAGAAGGGAGTCGAAAAAGAGATAGAGATGACCAGCAAGGGCAAGGAATGGGGCAGTTTGGCAGAAATCAGAATAGAAGGCAAAACAATTGGAATGAGCCTCCATCGGGTCAGCGATTTAATCCTTGAAGGGATTTTGCTTACCCAATGCAGCAAGGTGGTCGTGGAGGTCAGTAACAGGGTCAGTGGCAAGCTGGAGGGCAGTATCAAAATAAGGGATTTCAACAGAATAGAGGTTTCCAGCAAAATCAGAATCAGGGTCAGCATCGCCAACAGGGTCAAATTCAAGGGCGGCATCCAGGACCGGCAAGTGGGGGAAATTCGAACCTTTTGCCACTTCCACCTGCTTCATGTGCTACCTGTGGTGGGTATCATGCTGGTAGGGCGTGCTATAGAAATACAGGGGCTTATTTCTTATGTGAACAGATGGGACATAGAGCAAGGGACTGCACAGTTCAGTGTGGTAATGGGGGAGGCGGTAATGCTGGTAATGGTGATCAGCGCAACGCCGGTGGGAGAGTTTTTGCATTGATAGCTAATCAGGCGGCCCAAGCACCGGGTACTATTTCAGGCATCCTTCTTGTAGGAAATCGCGAGGCATCAGTTTTGTTTGACACTGGATCTACACACTCTATTGTTGCACTTTCATTTATTCGTCATCTTGGAGTACCTTCTCATATATTAGATCCTCATTTATCTATTGCTAACCCAATGGGGAATTCTGTGATTATTTTTGAGTAATTTCGCGAGTGTCCTTTGAAGTTAGGCAGGAGGGTGTATGCAACTAACTTACTTCCAATGGTGATATATGATTTTGATATCATCTTAGGTATGGATTGGCTGAGTAAGCATCGAGCCACTATTGATTGTCAGGCGAGAAAGGTTATTTTTGGAACCTTAGAAACTCCAGAATTCGAGTTTCAATGTTCTAAGCCAAATGGTGTTGTAAAGTTGATCTCAGCTTTGAAGGCGAGTAAAATGATTTCTAAGGGACATGATTGTTATTTGGCTTATGTGAAGGATACCTCGTGGGATGAGCCCTAACTTGATGACTATCCAGTTGTGTGAGAATTTCCTGAGGTATTTCCTAAGGATCTGCCAGGATTGCCGCCGCTAAGGGAAGTTGAGTTTACTATTGAGCTCATTCTTGGAGCAGAACCTATTTCTAAGGCACCCTATAGAATGGCTCCATTAGAGAAACAAGAGTTGAAGGGACAATTGCAGGAGTTATTAGATCGTGGATTCATCAGACCTAGCATATCACCATGGGGTGCTCCAGTGTTGTTTGTGAAGAAGAAGGATGGATCTATGAGATTGTGTATAGATTATAGGGAGCTAAATCGGATCACTATCAGGAACATATATCCATTGCCACGGATAGATGACCTTTTCGATCAGCTCCAAGGGGAAAAGTTCTTCTCAAAGATAGATTTGAGGTCGGGGTACCATCAGTTGAGGGTGAGGGAAGAAGACATTCCAAAAATAGCTTTTCGTACTCGGTATGGGCACTATGAGTTTTTGGTGATGTCATTTGGGTTTACTAATGCTCCGGCAGTGTTTATGGGTATGATGAATCGGGTTTTTAGCGAGTATTTGGACCAATTTGTCATTGTCTTCATTGATGACATTTTGGTGTATTCCAAGTCTAAGGAGGAACATGAAGAGCATCTTCGTACTGTTTTGGGGGTTCTGCAAAAGAATAAGTTATATGCTAAGTTCTCCAAATGCGAGTTTTGGTTAGAACAGGTAGCATTTTTGGGACATGTCGTGTCTGCTGAAGGTATTAAGGTGGATCTTGCGAAGGTTGAGGCTATCACTAATTGGCCAAGACCTACCACAATAACTGAAATAAGGAGTTTCTTGGGTTTGGCAGGGTACTACAGGAGATTTATGGAAGGTTTCTCTTTGTTATCTTTGCCATTAACTCAGTTAATGAAGAAGGGCATAAAGTTTGTGTGGAATGAGGAACGTGAGAAAAGTTTTGAGGAGCTTAAGAAAAGGCTTGTGTCGGCTCCAGTGCTTACATTACCGTCGGGGATAGGAGGTTATCAGATTTACAGTGATGCTTCCAAGAAGGGATTAGGGTGCATTTTGATGCAACATGGTAAGGTAATTGCTTATGCTTCCAGACAACTTAAACCTTATGAGGTGAATTATCCTACCCACGACTTGGAGTTAGCAGCAGTTATTTTTGTCCTAAAAATTTGGAGGCACTATCTATATGGAGAGACTTGTGACATTTTCACCGACCACAAGAGCCTTAAATATATTTTTACTCAGAAGGAGCTTAACATGAGGCAGGGACGTTGGTTGGAGCTTCTTAAGGATTATGATGCCAGGATTCAGTATCACCCCGGTAAGGCTAATGTGGTTGCAGATGCTCTTAGCTGAAAAAGTTCAGGGAATGTAGCTACCTTGGTTACACACCCTCAACTTATCTCGAATATAGAGCGTGTGGGTTTGGAGTTATATACTAGAGGTTCTGATGGGTTGGTAGTAGGTATGAGGGTGGAACCTTCTCTTATTTTGCATATCAAGGAAGCCCAAAAGGAGGATGGCGAGTTATGGACGGTAGCGCAGAATAGGAATGAGGGTAGACAACCAGAGTTTCGCATTGATGAGCAAGGTGTTATATGGTTTGGTAAACGATTATGTGTTCCAGTTGATCCAATGATTCGTGAGGCAGTGTTGACTGAAGCTCATAGTTCGCCATTTTCTATTCATCCGGGGTCTACAAAGATGTATAAGGATCTGAAGGAGAATTTTTGGTGGAGTGGAATGAAAAGGGATGTAGCTGAATTTGTGAGTAAATGTCTTACTTGTCAGCAAGTGAAGATAGAGCATCAGCGACCTGGTGGTTTGTTGCAACAGTTAGAGATTTCTGTGTGGAAATGGGATGACATTTCGATGGACTTTGTGACTGGGTTGCCGAGGACTTTTAAAAAGAATGATACTATTTGGGTGGTAGTGGATCGTTTGACTAAATCGGCTCATTTTCTGTCTATTCGTGAAGATTTTTCGGTAAATAAGTTAGCAGATATTTTTCAGCGTGAGATTGTTAGACTTCATGGGACTCCAGTTTCTATTGTTTTGGATCGGGATCTGCGGTTTACTTCTCGATTTTGGAAAGGATTTCAACGAGCTTGGGGAACGCGACTCAACTATAGTACAGCTTTTCACCCGCAGACAGATGGACAATCAGAAAGAACTATTTAGACATTAGAAGACATGTTGCGATCTTGTGCTTAAGAGTGGACAGGGAATTGGGATGATTATTTGAGTTTGGTGGGCTCCTTTTGAAGCATTATATAGTAAGAAGTGTCGAGCTCCGACTTGTTGGGATGAGCTTGGAGAAAGGGTAATAGAAGGACCCGATTTGGTTAGGATTACTACGGAGAAGGTAGCAGTGGCTAAAAAAAAGTTGAAAGAAGCTAGATCGCGGCAAAAAAGTTATGCTAATATTCATAGGAGGGCTCTTGAATTCACACCTGGTGAACACGTGTTTTTGAAAGTTTCTCCATGGAAAGGTGTTCGAAGGTTTGGTTTAAAAGGGAAGCTTAGTCCGCGTTTCATTGGCCCTTTTGAAGTCCTTGAGAGAGTTGGAGAAGTGGCATATCGGGTGGCTTTTCCTCCGCAATTATCTCATGTGCATAATGTCTTTCATGTTTCAGTGTTAAGAAAATATAACTATCATCCGCTTCATGTTGTGCACTACCCGTTACATAAGAATCAAGAAGATCTTACTTGTGAGGAAGAAGCCGAGGCGATTCTAGATCGTCAAGAACGGATTATGAGGAGGAAGACAATTCCTTTTGTTAAATTCTTATGGAAAAATCATTCGGAGCGGGAAGCTACTTGGAAGATGGAGGAGTCTATTCGAGCGGAGTATCCACATCTTTTTGAAAATTAGGTACGTTCTATTCTTTGATTCCGGGGACGGAATCCTTTTTAAGGGGAAGGTGATGTAATACCCAATAAAATAATAATAAAATATTTATGTGAGCTTTAAAATAATTAATTTGGGCTTTCCTTATGTTTGGGTCAGATTTTATTTAATTAATGTGGATCATAATAAGTAAAGGATTATATTAAGTGAGTTTAAATTATATTTGTCTAATTTTTAAATCCTATTTAAATTAGGAGTATTAATAAAACATATTAATTAATAATTAAATAGCTAAAACCTAGTTATACTTTATTACGTATGAGGAGTTGTGAGAATAGAACGGAAGAAAAAGGAGGAGGCGCAAGAGGGAACGAGGGAACGTGACTGGGATTGCAAAAGTGTTTAAGAGCAAGATCTTTAAACTTTATTCACCATATTCTTCTTCTCAAAGGTAATTATGGGACTATTTTTGAATACAAAACAATTATTTTGCTAGTGTAACTACAATCTATATTTTTATTGTATTTGTAATCTATTTTAAGATTTTATTATGCCGTTTGATTAGTTGAATTTGTTAATAAAATTTTGATTTATAATTAAGATATATGATATATATATATATATATATATATATATATATATATATATATATATATATATATATATATATATATACATATATATTTTCGTTACCTACTGATTCTATATATATATATAACCTGATTCACCTAATTCATTATATATATATTTTTTTACCGCAATTTCGTTATAAATATATTTAAAAGATTTGCAGAAATTTTAATAAGGGGAAAATGATAGATAATATTATAATATTGTTATTATATTTAAAATATATCTTTTGACTACAAAGTGAATATAGTATATTAAAATTTATTGAATTTATGAAAATATAATTTGTATGAGTTCGTAATTTAATTATGTGCTTTATATTTTATTTTGATAATTAGATCGGATTGGAGGAGTTTAGCGAGTGATAGTTGGATTCGGCGAATTATTTTGGTACTATATTAAGGTACGAATTTCGTACTTTTTCAGCGAGACTCTTTTAAATATAATTCGTCCGTTTTGTTATTCGTTTAGAAATTTGGTATTGCCTCTTAGGATTATTCCTTGTTGTCAAAATTATCGAGATAGTTTCGTTTTGGCGTTGATATTTGAATTCGTATTTGCACTCTTTGAACTAGTTAATCATGTCAGTATATTTTAGAGACTTTATTCGTTTGTACCATTTTTCGTATATTTTCGTTCACATTCGGTAGTCATTTTGATCATTGATATATTGTGATAATCAATAATGTTTGTATTTGATAATTCGATCTCATTTGAATATGGTCATGTAAGCCTTGCGATTTGAACCCCTTTTGACTTACATTTTGTAGTTTGATCCTTAGGATATACTTCAGCTAACCACCTGTGGGGGTACCACATGCATGTCCTCTTGACACAAGGGCATGACACTTTCCGTGGCGGTGTGATCAATCCACGGCGTATCCTTTTGTATGCTCTGGGTATGAGCTTTGGTCATTTGATATATTTGTTCAGGATGCGTATGGGTCAACCCAGTATTTGATTTGATTTGATTTATTTGGCGGATTAGTAACGTATGTGTCGTGCGTACTATCTGATTTGATTTGTATACATCATGATACCGATGTACTTTGTTAGCCTTTGGCTATTTGTATTTGAGCTCAGTATGAAATTGTTACCGTATAACCATTTGATTCAGCCCTATTTGTTTGAGATTCTTTTGGATATAATTATTCGATTGACAGTGTTAGTCATTTGTAAATGGACTCTCAAATTTTGATCTATTCGTAATTCGTTTGTAATTCGCATGAGTTCATTCATTCAACTCTTTTAGATTCATTACTTATTGTGATATATTTATCCATCTTCATATCCGTACTGGGCAATTGGCTCACGCTGTGTTCTTTTTCCGGCAGGTAATCAGGGGTGATCAGGATTTGTGGGATGAGAGCTACCTTTGATCCAAATGAGTAGATTAGTTTTGAGACTTATTATTAGACTTGGTTTTTCCTAATATTTTGTATATGGATGTTTGAGCCATTTTGACATTTATTTCTTATTAGTAGAGATTATGTAGTGTGGAGTTCTTTCTAATTAAATTGGAGTATGTGACAATTAGTGTTTATTTTCATTGGAGGTATTTTGAGATTTATTGAGGTTTGTATTTATTATGCGTGTGCGTGACATTCCTTTTCCTTTTTGAGAGAGGGGGTGTTACACATAATCTAGAAACAATAAAAACATCAATTGTTAATCAATAAATATACCATCATTATATCATCAATATTCAAATTTTTTTTGCCCAATTATAGTATTTCACAATAATTTCATCAATTTAAACATTTCATAATAATTTCATCATTCATCATTTCAAACATTTCATTATAATTTCATCAACTAACATAATTCAATAATTTCAATTATTTCACAAATAATATATCATAAATATGCAATATCAAATCAAATATTCAATGAAAAAAACACATAATCTCTAATTCATGACATAACAAACTCTAAATCTCTAATTTAATGGCAAAATTAAGCATAAATTCTCTAATTCAAATATTAACATATATGAAAAAGAAACACAGAAGGGGTGGGTGACACTTGGAGAGAGAAAGGGAGAAGCAAAGCAAAGGCAGGACTCGCAGGAGGAAGAGCGAGTGACGGTGCCGGTGCGGCACAACGGCTGTCGTCTGAGGTCTGATAGGCGATAGCAGAGGGCAGAGGGCAGAGGGCAGAGGGCAAAGGGCAGAGGCGGAAGGGGAACCCTAATTGGGTTGTTGGCTCTTGCGAATAGCGATTTTGAAGATGAAAAGAAAAGAGTTTTTTTAAAAAAACTTACTAAATAAAACCACGTAGTTTCATGTAAGTTTAAAGAGGCGAAGAAGACGGCGTGACTACTGACTCGTGAGGTGAGGCGGCAGGCCGGCAAGCGGAAGCATCAGGCAAATCTGCAGGTCATAGATGGGAGTCGCCCAGTGCCAGCGCCGGAATACCAGGGTTATATGACCACCCCACCCCCGGCTTTGACCCCTACTCTTCTTTCCCTCTTCCTGCCTCTCCTTCTGCCAAGCATGCGTACGTCGATAAACAAGGAACTCAATTCCTTCTTTTCTTCCTTCCCCCTCGGCCTATAAATTCACACGAGAAACTAAATGAAAGACACCGGAAGAAAAGAGAGAAAATTGAGAAAGAGAAATTTCTGTAAAATTTCATTGAAAAAGTATAATAAAAATCAATGCATTCCATCTTTAAATTTCTTTTGCTCTAAAACATATTATCGACACTAGCCTTTAGCCAATTGAGAGGGTAAATCTATTCCTCTACTATGAGCATGGCATTGTTGCCGATCTCATTATTTTACCTATAAATTATTTGGATTGGCTTTCCCACCTATTACCGTAAATTTTATTTTCTCTAGTGGTTCCATTTGTCTTAAGATGACCGCCTAAGACTTGGTGAGAACTTTTTTTTTTATCAACTATTGTGATATTTTTGGAGATACTACCGCATGCTTGGTAATAATCCATTTACAATTCTATATTTTTTAGAGATAATAAGTAGGACTACCGCATGCCTCGTGATAATTCATTTACAATTCTATACATATATATGTTCATTATATGGATATTAATATTTTTATAGACATTAGTTATTGATTATATTTTAACTAAATGATTGAGTTATTAAAGGTGTGGGCTTAGTGGTTAGAAGCCATACAAAATCCCCACAATTGTGGGTTTTAGTCCTGACATGCTCCCGTGTTATGGCTCAAGTGGTCTCATGTCTTAGATTTCTTCAGGACGAATTGAGCCGCAACATTAGATTATGTTTTTTTGCTAATTTGACACACACACACCCCCTAACGATTGAACCCCAACTTCATGATAAACATGGGTTGGGTCCCCCAACTTCATGATAAATATGGGTTGGGTCATACCAGTAGGCCGAAGTCTTTCAGTTAAATTAGAATTTGTTTCATTGGAAGTATATGGACAAAACTATATGTAATGGGTCCTTGATATGTCGAGTTACATCTTAGCGCTAATGGCTTAGGAAAAACAAGTGAAATAGGAAACAAAGTCTTTGTGGAAGAAAATATTAAGGCCATTATTTTTCTCCATCATCATCTTCATGAATGTTTAAAAGCCGAGTACTTTACTATCAAAAGTCCTCTGAGCTTGTGGACCAAAATTAAAGGAAAGTTTGACCACCAGATGGTGATTTTCTTACCTAATGCTTGACGTGACTGCCGTGATATGAGGCTGCAAGATTTTAAGTTGATTGTAGAATATAATTCTATGTTGTTCAAAATAACCTCCGACCTAACCTTATGTGATGAACGGGTTCGTGAGGAAGAATTGTTGGAAATGACACTTTCAACATTTCATCCCAACAACATGATCCTTTCCCAATAATGCAGGTAAAGCAAAATACTACAACTTAATATCTTGCCTCATCGTTGCAGAGAAAAATAATGAATTATTGATGAAAAATCATCAAGCACGCCTAATCAGAAAAATGGCCGAAACCATATAATAATCCAGTCCGCCAGAAGTGGCAAGATGGCAAGCCAAACAAGAATGTATAAAGGTAGAGCGCCACAAGCAAGACGCAAATTAACAAGACCTTTGTTATAGATGTGGGATGGAGGGATACTGGCCACGTTCTTGTCGTATGTCAAAACATTTGGTTGAATTATACCAAGCATGCCAGAGGAACATAGACAAATTAGTGTTGGTAACAAACTTTGCTGATGTACCGATGAGGACTGGTGACAGAGTAAGAACTAGTGACCCGAATATATGAAACCAATGAGACTATCCGTTAGGATCTTAACTGACTTCTTGATAACTTTTTTCTTTTAAAGTAATGCATGCGTTTTACGTGTATTGTTGATTTAGTGTTTTTCTTTTAAAAATATTGTGTATTGCATTTGTAGTTTTCTTATGAATAAATTTATGTCTTTTTTTATAATTATGTATCTCACTTGTGATTTTCATATGTGGGCAAGGAAATTGCGCCTTGCTTGTCTAGGGTTTAGTGTTGGCTGAGGAGGAGAGAAATCCACGAAGAGCACGGAATTGATTGATTGATTGAAGAGGGGAGAACGACAGATGGGCGATTACTCCAATGACGCGTGGCAGAACCCCTAGAATCCGGAAACCTTATTAGGGTTATTGGGATTCCATGAGCCTTCTTCTTGAGTCCTTCTACTCCTAGAATCCGGAAACCTTATTAGGGTTATTGGGATTCCAAGAGTCTTCCTGAGTGTTGAAAGAGTGTCCAAACCCCTTTAGTGCTTTTAGGTGGAATCTCCAAGCCTTTAAGTCACCAAAAGGGTCCCTTTGATCTTCCAAGAGTCCAAGTCTTGAGTCCGAAGAGAAGTCCCTTTCCAAATGAAATGGAAGGGGTATTTATAGGGTATTCTGGAAAGTAGTCATGTGCAAGGCACATGCCTTCAGAGAAATTTCAGAAATACCCTTTAGTCCTTAGAGTAATGTCCATATTGCCCTGTCCTTCTAGCCACCAATCCAATCCCTCAATCAATTCCCAAAATGAGCCGCCTCCACGGGTCTTCCGCCTCGGGACACGTGGAGGCTTCTCCCGGTCTAGCACATTTATTTCTGACTTTTTCATCTTCATTCCATTAGGTTATGCGAACCCTAACTTGCACATTTAATTAGGTCATGTGAACCCTAATTTTGCACATGGGCCCACATTTGCCCCCTGCGCGAGAGTCGCATTTCCAAATAGATGATCGCGCAAGAACACTTTCAGCTTTTAGACGATTCTGCGTAACTTCACTTCACGGGTCTTGAAGACCATGGTCCTAGTAAAAGGGAAACTACTCGTGAGCCAAACCCTTGGATTTGTTTATTTATTTATTTTTCCTGGAAATTGGAAACAAGAAAAATAATCAAATAGCATTCAATAAATTAAAGAAATTTTTATTATTTTGGGTATACAAAATCTTTCTTTTTTATCAAACCAAATAAAATTAAATCTTAGTTTTATTTTGGAAATAAAAATAAAATCAAAGACTGGATTTTATTTTGGAAATCAAATCTTTCTTTATTTTGAAAATGAAATCAAATATTTTGGATTTTGGAAATAAAATCAAATCTTTCCTTATTTTGAAAATGAAATCAAATATTTTGGTTTTTGGAAATAAAATCCAATCTTTCTTTATTTTAAACCCAAATCTTTATTTATTTGATATATATATATATATATATATATATATATGAGCCATTTTCGAAAATCAGCCCTTCTCTTTTGAATAAAATCAAGCTTTAATCTTATTTTTCTCTTGGGAATAAAATCAAGCTTTAATCTTATTCTTTTCGAAAAATATAAACTTTTTACTTATCTTTATTTTGGAGAAGTAAGAAGTCTCTATTCATAATCTCTCGCCGCATGTCTTGCTTCTGATTAGGTAGGTGCTACTTGCGTGCATATTCCCAATAATTGAGATTTTTAAACTTCAATTGAGATTGTCTCATAATCACTAGCTAGGAGCCACGAATTGAGCATACGTATTTTCATCACAATTGGAGCCACGTCTCTCCATCAAGAACATCTCAGCGGTATCTAACACCAGGTCATTGTAGCCTCTTCTGTCTTCCGAAGCTATAATTCTCACGGTGAAGGATCAGTCATTCATCCCAAGTAATTGATTCGATAGAGCAACAAGATCTCAAAAGTATGAGGGAATAATCCATATGTGTTCGTGTAACGAACCCAAAATAGGTCAATTCCACCCAACCCATTCTGAGTCGTCAAATACATGGTACAGAAAACAACTACAACTTTATTACAACAATTGTCGTGCAAAATACAACAACACATATGCTGTGAGTTTGGATACAAATATATACCAAATGTGACTCATGTTCCAACCGTGGACATCACCTCACAATAACACCTTATATAAAGGTATAGTCAAAAATTGTTTTAGAAATTAGAATATTTGGGAAGTTCTCAAGGAAACCTTCGTACATGGGAGGCCACGCGTCTAGGTTATGATAGATATCATATGGCCACAGAATTATCCTTGGTTGACCCAATAGACCCCAAAGAAAAACGAGAAGATTACTATCATATTCTTCCCAATGGTGAGTCTTCTCTTGACTTATCATTATCTCCACTGTATCTAACTGAGAATTATAGTTCAAACAAACACCAAGATTATATAGGTAGTGCTCGTATATATACTCAGCAAGTGGATGAGCACATCCCTGTCTTATGATGACACGAGGTTGTATGTCGTTAGACATCTTGTATGATAGTGGCAAACCACCCTTCCAACGTTGGGTACACCTTACCCTATTGGATTCACCAAATATAACTACTAAATGAACTTTTCTATACTGCTTCGGGAGAACATCCACAGCTAGAGACCACCGTTCTATTTCCCCGTTACCCTCGCTCGACCCAGCTACACTCTTATTACCTGAAAGGAATTGTGAAGCAAAAGGGTGAGCACAACTAGCTCAGTAAAGAATATCATGACTAAAGATAATTAAATTATCAATAGCCTTCATCAATAATAAATCAGAGATTTAGAACATATGGTAAATGATAAAAATTTCAACCATAGTTGCAGCGGAACGAGCAATCCATTAGAAGAGTCAAATAGACTATAAAGTCTATTATCTTCTCCATGTTAAAAATCCACCAATAATATTTTATCCATGTAACATCACTCAACAGTTCCTTTCCACAATCATATGAATAACTCATAATCATAATTGTGACTATAAATTTTTCTTCGCACCCAGGACGAAGAATATTTTCATCACCTGTCTTTACCTGAAACATCAAAGATCATGGTTATACCAAATCACAATTCCTGTTTATAATCATACTAACAAATCCATCTTTGCACTACGGGCCAAAGATATTCATCAACAAACTATCTTTGCACTACGGGCCAAAGATATTCAACAATAGTTCATCTTTGCACTACAGGCCAAAGATATTCAACAACAGTTCATCTTTGCACTACAGGCCAAAGATATTCATCAACAAACCATCTTTGCACTACGGGCCAAAGATATTCAACAACAGTTCATCTTTGCACTACAGGCCAAAGATATTCAACAACAGTTCATCTTTACACTACAGGCCAAAGATATTCATCAACAATTCATATTTGCACTACAGGCCAAATATATTCATATCTCAAAGAAATATATAATCATTTTAGAATTTATATAAACAATAATTATAACCATGTTGATCATTTCACCTTTGCACTTAAGCTAAAGATATTCAATTATAAATTCAATGGTCATGATCATACCAGTCACAATTCAACTTTGCACTACAGGCCAAAGAGAACCCATAGTCATGATCATACCAATAATTTACCCATCTTTACACTCAAGCGAAAGAGAATTTCAACATCAAGGTTATAAAAATGTTATATATGATTATAAAAATAATATGGTCAAAACATGGATTTAATTTCAAGAGCAATATTCATAAATCAACTATAATTTGGTTAGAAAAAGAAACCAATTTTGTCGTGAATAGTAACTCATGAATAGTAACCTCGACTCAAAAAGGTAGAAATTCCACAATAAAATCTATACCAATATTTCGGTATAATAATATTGAAAGAATAACATTTCTTAAGCTTATAAACAATTTATTTAAATTGTTTACACTTTACTAATTAATGCATTTAATCATCATAAAATGTCAACTCTTAAGATTTCATCATCAATAGCCAAAACCCTCATCAAAAATCTGCATATACCTCATATAGGATTCTCAAGCCATAAAATCCTATTTTCCAATTTTCTTTCCTCACAAAAACATATTTAATTCATTTACTCATAACTAGACCATTTTCATAAAAAATACCAAATCAGTTCCAAAAATATTTCTTTTCTGAGATTTAGCATAATATAGTCCCATAGTGAACATATATTTTTCTCAGAATTTTTAAAAGTCATTTACTATTTTTCATATGGCCAAAATAGCCGAATATTTAGACATTTATCAAAAATTGTACTTTTGTCTAAAAATTCTGAAATTTACAGAGTATACTTCTATCATATACATGTACTCCCAATAAAAATTTCATCAATTTTGGAGTTAACCACAAGGAATTATAAGCTGTTACTTTTAAAATAGTCTTTTCTCATAAAATTCATAACTCTCAATCTATACATCCAAAAATCACCATTTTTGGACACAATCAAGAAAACTCATCAAAATATCATTTCAAATTTTTCCAGAATTTTTGAAGATCAGAAAAATTACGAAACTGAAAATCATAACAACCCTTAAAATCCCTTACTATCCCTTACAATCCCTTACCTCAAAAGAGCAGTACTTCTGATCGGTATAAGGCTGAAGAAAACTTGCACTGAATAGCAACTCTCAAAGTATCTAAATACTCACAAAATATGCTTCATAATATAGAGAGAGAAAGAGAGAAAGCTTATGTTTCTGGTGTGATTTTCAATTCTAACTTAGCCCTCTATTTATAGGAAAATTTTGGTAGGTTTGACCTGCAACCTGATGGCTTTACCTGCTACTATTCCCACCTACCACATTTGAAATATAATTCAGCACATTTCTTCACCAACCACAAGTGGGGCCCACCAATTCTAGAATTTTCCATCAAAATGATAAACTCCGAAAATTCAACAATTTCTGAACCAGTCATCTTGTAAAATTCATAATAAATCATACGTTCATTTTTAACGGTTCAAAATTTGTGGACATATACTCAACTTATATATGTATAACATATCCAAAAATTACCACGATCCAACGGTCGGATTAAAAATTATAACCCCCGCAAAATATCTCAAAAACCCTGATTTTTAATACCTCCATTCCGACAAAAATACGGATAAAAATCTCAACATTAACTCCTTCATTTTTTAACCACAAAAATATATCCCTCATTTATATCCACATAAAATAAATATTTTCTTATCATATGAATCAATAATTAATTATTCACAAATAATATTACAGAATCACATTTATGACAACCAGGCCGTTCCCAGGAAAGAGGGGGCTTTCCAATAAGAATTTCTCCTTACTGGCGCGCAATTAGATGACCAAACCTCTCCTTAGACAGAACTTTCTAGACATTGACAATAATGTTATCTAATAATATTATTCAAATAATATGAATTATTGATCTGATAAAGGAAAATACTGTGCAACAACAATTATTGAAACAACAATAATATAAAATATCAACGCAGCAATTATTGAATCAATAAAATAAAATATTGAACAGTAATTACTGAAACAATTATTGAGTAGTGCATTCTCACGTAAGAATCAATAATTTCAAAAATAATGTGCAATACCGTGTGCTATTGTGCAACAACGCGTATTACTGTATTTTAACCACCGGGTATTCCAACAGTGTTAACGGTAACAACTACGCCGTTAATTGTAAAAACTCAAATTTGTCATTTTTTTCACCCGACAGTTATTCGTTATGGGGCCCACAAATAGCTGCGTCGTCGTACGAATATTCCCCGACAGAAAAAATATTCCACGACCAAACGAATATTCCCCGACAACAATGATTATTTTATAACCACTTGTGTATTTTGAAAAAAATCATATATCACCCTTAACTTTAACATTTATCAATTTAACCATTTACTGAATAGTAATTATAAGAAAAATTGAATACTTTTATTTCATAAAATTCGGGGTCTTACAGTTCGAGCCCAATAGGGCCAAACCTTTGCCTCTGTTCTTCTTTTTTCATTTTTTTTAAGGAGACAGCCCCCCTAGGTGGAGGCGGAACCCTATAGGGCGCCGAGGCTTAGGGGGCCGAACCTTAATTTTTTTTTTGAAGGAGCGGCCCTTAGGTGGTGGCGGAACCCTATAGGGCGCCGAATCCTAGGGCCGAACCTTTTTTTTTTTCATTTTCTTTTTGTTGAAGGAGCAGCCCCTAGGTGGTGGCCGAACCCTATAGGGCGCCGAATCCTAGGGCCGAACCTGATTTTTTTTTTTTTTTTTTGAAGAAGGAGCAGCCCCTAGGTGGTGGCCAAACTCTATAGGAGCCGAACCCTATAGGGCGCCGAACCCTAGGGCTGAACCTTTTTTTTTTTTTTGAAGGGAAGGCCCCCTAGGTGGTGGCCGAACCCTAGGAGGGCGCCGAATCCTAGGGGCCAAATCTTAGCCATTTTTTCGCCGCCAACACTAAAGGAGAAAGAAAACTGATATGCTTGCTTGCGGCGAATCCACTCCAGATGGCCAAGCCCCTAGGGGGCGAACCCTAGGGAGCCGAACCCTAGGGGGTGAACCCTAACTCTTTCTGACATTGTTTCATCTTCTTTTCAGGTGTTTTGAAACTTTACTCTCAGATATTCCTCCTTGGCATGGTGAGCATTTCGAGCTCAAGCACTTTATTTGACGTCCCTTCCTTGCTTCTTTAGATCCCTTATGCTGAACTCTCTTTTTTTTTCTTGTAGGCCCTCCCTGTTGAACATTCTGCAGACTTGGGAATAACCAAGGAGGCCCCGTTTCTTAATGATTGGGAAAGGGTTCCCCTCCTTTAGTCTTTTCGTCGTCTTTTGGAAGCAAGTCTAAACTTATGCCCGTACAACTTTTCCTCCACCATAGAAGGAAGGCTTGTTTCTATAGGCCTGTGGAAGTTGGGATGACTTCTTGTCTGATTCATCTAACCACCTTCAAGAATAGCAACATTGGATCGACTAGCTACTTAGGAATGCTGATTATGTGGATAGCTTTGCATCCAGCTATGTAGGAACATTCGTATCCAATAGGACCATGGTGTTCTTCTATCTACATATTCACACTGCTTGGGGTGAATGCACCTTTACTCTGGAGGATGTTTATGCCCTCTTTCGATAAGTATTTTCCCCCTGTGCGTGAGTCACGCCTTTGGTGAGATGATCGCGCAAAATGTTGTATGTGTTAAAGTCTTGATTCCAGTGTCTGAACACTTCGCGGGGCTTGATATTTTGCAATCCTCGAAAACGAAAGTCCTAGGAGAGGGAACCTCTAGGGAGCAAACCCTAGAAGGGCGAGCCTTAGAGGAGCTCTCCTGGGATATTTTGAAAATCTTCGATCTAATCTTTCTTACCATCTCTTGAAATTTCTCTTTCTTTTGGAATCAAGAAGTCATTGAGAACCCAACATTTTGTGAAGTCCTGAAAGCCTTGTAGGCATGATAGCTTCGAAGGCCTGATAGCCTCGAAGTCCTGCTGATAGCTTCGAAGGCCTGATAGCATCGAAGACCTGATAATAGCGTTGAAGATCTACTGATAGCCTCGAAGACCTGCTGAGGGCCTCGAAGACCTGCTGATGGCCTCGAAGACTTGCTGATAGTCTCGAAGACCAAGCTTTATGTATTCCTCTATCTTCAATTCGAAAGGTCATGACCTTTAGATCATGAACTTTCGTGGAAAATCATGTACATTTATTTCATACAAACTAACACATGAATCTATATATTTTTTTTTAAGAAATTTAAAAAAAAACCGTTCAAGTATAAGTGAAAGTTTGTCAATTTATTGATAATAAAATTGCTTTTAACGAAAAGCATAACGTTTCATATAATAAATCTTGCTTTTGTCGGTGAAAGCATAACGTTCACCACTTTTAGAGATAAAGTGTAACTATTTTCGGGGTTGAGGGCTTATACTAGGGTGTCTCATTCACTTTTGATGATAAAGTGTAACACTCGGGTGCCTCGTCACTTGGGTCGTCCAATTTCTTGGCAAGTGCAGTCTACGAGGACTTGAAAATGGGTGCCTCGTCACTTGGGTCGTCCAATATTTTGGCAAGTGCAGTCTACGAGGACTTTGAAATCGGGTGCCTCGTCACTTGGATCGTCCAATTTCTTGGCAAGTGCAGTCTACGAGGACTTGACCACCATTTTAGAGTGGACCACCATCTTTGGGTGTTTTTTTTTTATATTTTATTATTCGTCAATTCTTGTGCCTCCTCCCTTGGTCATCCAATTACTTGGTAAGGGATACTCCTGAGGACTTAAACCACCATTTTTGGTGGACCACCTTGGGTGGATTTTTTTTTTTTTTAACTCATCTGTAGTTCAGAGTTTTTTTTTCTGATGTTACGTAGAGCCAGTATTTGAGTTCTTGACTTCCGGGACTGCACTATGGGTGATGGTGTTACACGTTTCTCCTAGTTCAATCTCCCCGGCCGCCATTTTCTCATGGTATATCCTCCGCAGACTGTAACAATCCATAGTGGAATGCCCTGCGTATTGATGGTATACACAGAAGTCTGGTCTTCTTTTCATTTCTTCGGTTACAACCAACTGAGGCCTTGGAGGTTTCACCACTCCGTGCTCGACCCATTGTTCGTACAGGCTCCTGAACGCCTTCTCGCTGCATGTGATAGCCTCCGGAACTGGCATTGTGGTATACTTGTCCCTATGCCTTTCTCTGCTTCGTTCAAATTTCTCATTCTTCTCCCTCTTGCCCCCCTGTGGTTTTGACTGAGAATCCACCAGAGCCACAGTTGTTGTCCTCTTGCTCTTCCATGTATCCATCGTATGGCTGGTGAGAAATGTCATAATTCCCCCCAAGTCTTGTGCAAAAGATGAGAGGGTCGCAAATAAATCGCACGCCTTGGTAATGAGGTGGGGCTTGAAGGCGTCTAAAGCACCATTGTTGCATATGCAAACCAAGTTCTTTTCTTCAATTGGTTCTACACACTTCTGTGCTTGGGCCCTGAACCTGTCAACGTAATCTGACAGCTCCTCATTCGGCTTCTGCTTAAACCGCATGAGCTCTACAATGGTTACCTGTTTCTGCACATAGAAAAACTTCTTAAAAAATTATAATTTTAGGTCATCCCAATCATGGACTGACCCCTTCTCCAAATTATAGTACCAACTGAAGGCACTATCCGTTAAAGTCTTGTTGAATTCCCGCATCAACAAGTTGTGGTTGTTCACTTCATCATATCCTAGCCATGGAGACATCGACTCTACAAACCTGGCAATATGTTCCCTGGCATTTCCTTTCTCTCCGTTGTATTTTAGAAATTGTGGGGGATGCTCAATATACCCTGTCGGGTAAGGTTGCCTCCGAATGTGTGCCGGGTAAGGTGGAGTAAAGTCTAACTCCGAGGGTCGGGATGTCTGCCTGCGAAGTTGATTGATCACATCGATCATATCATCCTTCGTCACGTACTGGCTCGTGGCATGAACTCTCTGTGGTACAGAAATTGGCTGATGTACACTAACATCATGTAAATTATGTATCGGTTGTGCTTGTGGGTCAGTTCGTTGAACGAGGTTTGGGATGGTTGGCATCTGCACTTGTGAAAATACGGGGATAACAGTTGGAATGATGTTTGTCTTAGGCTGGCTGACTTCCAATCTGGGTTGTGGCGCGTCACCACTGTTTTGAGGTTCCAAGTGGATGATTGGGACGGACTGATTCTCCATCAATGGAGGTGCTGTCTGATTCTCCTTATTGTTGCTATCGTTATTGTTGTCCTCTACTCCTGCCGGTTCTCCTTGTGAATTGTCTGGGAACATAGCCTTGAAAATGGGAATCTGTATCAACTGCTGGCGGAAATTTCCCATTTCCTCTTGCTTTCTCTGCATCTCCAGCATCATAGCCATCATCATCCCTTGTTCTTCTCGTGCTTCCTTCAACGCCTTGAGCATCTCCAGTTGCACAACATTCGTCTGGTCTCCACCTGCATCCTCGCCTTGCCTTCCTGCGTTAATTTGTTGTTGATTAGCCATGTGTGGTGATGTTGAACTCCCTTCTGATGCATCTTCAAGGATGGGTTGATTGACATTTAGACTGGACCCGGTGAGGCAATGCTGTTTGTTGGTGAAGCTCTTCTTGTTGTTCTCCCACTTCGAGTTGTGGGCATACCCTTCACGAATTCTACACCTCCCCAGCAGAGTCGCCAAAAGAATGTGGGCAAGGAAATCGCGCCTTGCTTGTCTAGGGTTTCGTGTTGGCTGAGGAGGAGAGAAATCCACGAAGAGCACGGAATTGATTGATTGATTGAAGAGGGGAGAACGACAGGTGGGCGATTACTCCAATGACGCGTGGCAGAACCCCTAGAATCCGAAAACCTTATTAGGGTTATTGGGATTCCAAGAGCCTTCTTCTTGAGTCCTTCTACTCCTAGAATCCGGAAACCTTATTAGGGTTATTGGGATTCCAAGAGTCTTCCTGAGTGTTGAGAGAGTGTCCAAACCCCTTTAGTGCTTTTAGGTGGAATCTCCAAGCCTTTAAGTCATCAAAAGGGTCCCTTTGATCTTCCAAGAGTCCAAGTCGTGAGTCCGAAGAGAAGTCCCTTTCCAAATGGAATGGAAGGGGTATTTATAGGGTATTCTGAAAAGTAGTCATGTGCAAGGCACATGCCTTCAGGGAAATTTCAGAAATACCCTTTAGTCCTTAGAGTAATGCCCATATTGCCCTGTCCTTCTAGCCACCAATCCAATCCCTCAATCAATTCCCAAAATGAGCCGCCTCCACGGGTCTTCCGCCTCGGGACACGTGGAGGCTTCTCCCGGTCTAGCACATTTATTTCTGACTTTTCCATCTTCATTCCATTAGGTTATGCGAACCCTAACTTGCACATTTAATTAGGTCATGTAAACCCTAATTTTGCACATGGGCCCACATCATATATAAACAAACTAACCAAAATTGATATGGGCGATACTTGTCTAGCAGATTGTCGAAGTACCCACACAATCCTACAAAGTGAAATATTTTTCACATTTAATTAAAGCTGAGGAAAATGTCGAAACAATTTCTAGAGCATCAAACTTAATTGAAGGTTATGGAAAAGTTAGTTTCATGTTACCAAATGAAACACAATTTTTCATTAAAAATAATTAGTATTCCAGAAAATTTAGAAGAAACTTGCTTAATTTTAAAGATATTCAACTCAATGATTTTCATGTAGAAACCACAAGTGAAAATGATAAAGAATACTTTCTCATCACCACCACTAATTCAGATTATAAGAACATTTTAGAAAAACTTTCCATTTCATTTGGGTTATATGTTATGAACATATGGGCTATTGAGTCTCACTCTGTTATGGTTCCAAAAGATTTAGACCCAGTCTTTTATGCTTGGGCATGACCAATTAGGTTATCTAAACACCTCTAGGTGTCGTATTATAGAAAACTCTATTGGACATCCTCTTAAAAATCATAAGGTTTTTCCTAGCAATGATTACTTGTGTTCTATTTGTTCATTATAAAAATTAATTAATTGTTCAACCATCTCCAATAAAAGTTCATATAAAAACAAGGTTTATAGAAAGAGTTCAAGGAGATATTTATGGACCCATTCATCCATCATTTGGACCTTTTAGATATTTTATTATTTTAATAAATGATTCAACTAGATTGTCTCATGTGTGCCTACTTTCTACTAGAAATGTTACTTTTGCAAAACTCCTTGCTCAAATAATTAAATTACTAGCTCAATTCTCAGCTTCACTTGCGCACTAAGCGCTCTCTTTGTAACTAACATCTCGCCATGCATAGCAACCTCCCTACCATCAACCTCCTCAAACGGTGGCATAGAATTGGTCACTATCATCCTCCTCGGTTTCCAACTCTCCATTGTCAAGCAATAACATAGTTCTTTGGTTTGGACATTGACTAGAAATATGTCTCATGCCTTAACATTTAAAGCAAACAATATCTCGATTGCGACTAAAGGAAGAAGAAGGTTCAGTTTTACCTAATTTACCACAATTAGTCACATACGGTTTAAACTCCACTTTCAGCTTATTCACAGCAAACTTCTCCTCTCGTTTTCCAACACTAGATTTCCATGACGACCCCGCTGTAGGATTAGAACGCTGGCCTCCTCTCCTCTTAAGTTGTTTCTCAATCCTTATAGCCATGTATGCCATATCCCCTAATTCTACATAATGTTGTCGTTCTACTAAGTCTATTATATCCCAATTTAACCCTGCTGAAAATTGCGCCATTGTTGCATCACTATCCTCATCCATATTAGCTCTAGTCATCAACATCTCCATGTCTTTGAAGTATTCATCCACACTCCTACTTCGTTATTTAAGATTTTGCAAACTTCGAAACAAATCCTGATGGTAGTGACTCGGCACAAATCTATTTTTCATCACTGTCTTCATCTCCGCCCAAGTTTCAATTGGACATTCCCCACATCTCCTCCTGTTATTACTCAATTGATCTCACTAAGTGACTGCATAATCTAAAAATTCGGTAACGGCTAATTTTTGACTTTCCTGATATCTTAATAATTGTGACAGTCAAATACCTATTCTATCTTCTTTTCCCATTCTAGGTATGCCTCTGGATCGCTCCTTCCTTGAAAAGCTGGGATTTTCATCTTGATGTTACTCACGTTGTCATCTTCCCTATTTCTACCTCCCCTTTCTCTAGCACCTCGTTGCCTCCGTTATAAGAAATCAGATTCACATTCTTTCTCTTCACTAATCCCACCTTCAAAGTCATTTTCCTCCATTTTAGATCCCCTTTATTGTGCTTTAATTTGCCCTCCAAACGTCCCCTTTGAGATTGTTCCCCTCGGGTTTCGGTCATTTGATCGAGACGTACATGCACTTGCTCCATAGCCATTCCTAACTTTCTAGAAAACTCTTTCATCATAGCATCCATCATCAACTTTGAATTAAATGTCGAGAAAGATTCCTTATAATTAAGTGCCCTTGTCCTTTGAGTTAGACATATCTCTTGCAAAAAAAAATGTTTGTAGAAAACAGTTTCCTCACTCCTCCCTTACGTGTTTCACTCGAATCAATGATTTCACTCATGCATGCACTCACAATTTGGCTTTTACCCTCGATTAATTTCACTACTGAGCCTCTTACATCTAAATATTCTCTGTAATAGGTTCTTCTAGAACTCACCTAGTGAAATTCTTAGTTTTACTAATCAAGTCAAAATGACTTATCACGAAACAAAATATAGAAGGTATGAAATCTCACAATTAGCATGCAATCGACAAAATTTAAAAGGGCAAAGGTTCAAAAATGCCCCTGACGTTTACACGGATATCCCATTTACACCCTAAACTATTCTTTTTTTCAAAAGTACCTCTGACGTTATAAAACGTAGCTCAAATATGCCCCTCCCGTCAAAAAAATGACAGTTAGACAAACGGATGTTAATTTATTTATGATGTGGCTGACACGTGGCAAGATTGATGCTTATGTGTAAAAAGTGAGTTATTTTACAAATTTTCTTTTATCATTTATGTGAGTCAAAGAGTAAAGTAATACTAATAAATTATAATAAAAATAAATTAATAGTTAAATTAAACATTTAATCAAAAAAAAAGATTAATTAAAGTAACCCTCCCCTCCCCTTTCCCTTTCCCATTCCCCTTCCCAGTTCCCCGCTTTCCCCTTTCCCCCTTCCCCCTCATCCCAGTCCCCCTATTCCTTTTACCTGACATCTCTTTCCCCCATTCCCTTTAGGAGATATCTCTTCCTTTCATTCATACTAGATAGCAACAAAAGGAAAAAAAATAGAAATATTAGCACAAAATAAACCATCTGCACCCTCGGCAACGAGTGAAGACGCCGGCGATCTAATCTGCAACAAGTAAAGACACACACGAGCAGATCTACAAACATACTTTCATTTTCACTCTTCTCCCTCTTGTTATTTTTCATCCCTATTTTCTTTTTTTTCTTTTTGCTTTCGCAAGCAGATGGTGCTGGTCAGGAGCAATTGCACCATGCATTTGGGCTTGTTTGTGACAATAATTTTGTTGATTTAGGTGTTAGGATTTTGCTGCAATTTGGGGCCCTTTTATATTTGATTTATTTGAGTGGTTAATTTTGCTTTATTTCATTTCTCTGCCTTGTTAAATTGTTCTGGTTTATCTTATTGTGGGTGATGGAAGTGATGAAATTTTTCGGTGGGTGACTTCTTTGCATCTTCTTTTCTTTTATTTTTTCGATTTGGGTTATGGTGGTGTTGTGGTGAGTGGTGTTAACGGAGGTGGGTTGTGCTAACGCCTTAGCGGGGGGTCGACGAGGTGGTGGTGGTAGTTGTAGTGGATCTGTTGATGGCATGATTTTGAGAGGCGGCGGTGCATGGTGGTGGATGGTGAATTGGTGATGGATCTGAATTTTGTTGGTGGATTATCGTTGTGTATATTGTAGGATCTGAATTAATTAGATCCAAAAAAAACTTATTTCATTAAATTTTGATGTGATAATTACTTAAAAAAATAAGTTTGAAAAGAAATAATTATTTACATAAAATATAGTTACTTAAAAAAAATAGTTCATTCTACATAATTATTTTTACTTAATAAAATTAATAATAAATAAAACTTATTAATAAAATACACATAATATATAAATTATAAAATATACATAAAATATTATTTTTATATCCATCAGATCACATTAGTAATTTTTGTTTTTATTATTTGCCATGTCAGTAAATCTTGCCACGTGTTAGCCACATCATAAATAAATTAATATCTGTTTATCTAGCTGTCATTTTTTTAACGGGAGGGGCATATTTGAGCTATGTTTTATAACGTTAGAGGTACTTTTGAAAAAAAAAATAGTTTAAGGTGTAAGTGGGATTTCGAAGTAAAAGTCAGGGGTATTTTTGGACCTTTGCCCAAATTTAAAATTCAAAAAAAATTTCTCTACTCTTTTTTTTACTAAACAATTTTAACAGAAATTTAAAGGATAAGTAAATCGCAAGAACACTTAGCTTTGATACCAAATGGTAGACTCCACGGCACGCTTGCGTGAAATAGTCGTCACCCGAATCATTTTTAGCACAGTTGATAGAGTGAAAACTCTCTTGACACCTCAACCCAACGTTTATATTTGAGATGAGAACCTTGGAACAATCGATCAAGCAATAAAATATGCGTTGAATGGAACACCAATGACGCCTAAATCCCTTGTTTATATTGAAACAGGAACCTCGGCACAATTAACGATTGATGCAGTAGAAAACGCCACACACAATTATGTATTGTTGTATGATAAGTCAAATTGAATCTCAAAGAATAAACTAAGAAATTACTTAAGAATTTTTCAAAGAACCAAAAGTAGAGAATAGTCTCACAAGTAATTAAATATGGATATTATTGAATGAATAATAATTAATTAAATCCATGAGTCTTAAATAATAGAAATTAAAACCCTAGAAATCCTAAAAGGAATCAATAAGTGTTTTTGGAATCAAAATCTACTCTAACATCCTATGTATATTAGAAATATGAAAAAATTTAATAAATATTCAGTTTAGGAAACAAATCCACTCTTAAAATCTATCAAAACGAGTCTACCTCGAAAAATGCCCATATTCTCATACTCCTTGGACCAAGTTGACATGTTATTCTCAATCCACACATTACTTGCACCAAAGCCATAAGTCCTTCCTTGAACCGTTTAGCTCGTCCCCTCGTCACGGGTCCAACTGGTACTTGCACCGGATCCGATCCACGACCTCCATTTGAGTCCAAGCTAGTCATGTCCTCATCAATATTACTTTACCACTACTTGAGGCCTCAGGCATCACTCTTAGGATAGGTGGAGCCCTAACCTCCTCAACTTATAAGGCAATAAAATCAATTGGTTCTTCATCAATGTTTACTTCACACTACACAACCAACTCTTATTCTTTTGCTTTTTTTTATCTCTTCCTTTTTTTCCTTATATTTATCAACTCCCCAATCCCATCATCATCAGTACCATCACTTAACTCCTCAGCACTTTCCTCATCACTTGAATAATCATTTGTATGCATTGGTGCTTCCTCATATCTGACATCAAACACATCCCCTATTGCAGGTAATTCTTCAATATCCTTATTAATTCTCACAATATATATCCATCTTCCCAATTTTTAGAGTTTCTTCAACTAGCAGTCTTACACTATTGTCATCTTGAATAAGTTCTATATTATCCTTCAAACTAAACCCTGCCAATTTGCAATACAAAACAATATTTCTTTTATAGGCTAGCTTCTAAGGTAAGTTCATCAACTTGTCAAAATTCAAGTAGTCTCCATCTGCACCTCATAAGTTTCTGTAATTCATGTTTCCACCCACATAAACATATTCTTCATCATCCTTAGTAATAAATTGACCTCCACGGTACAATTCAACATTAAAATAGTTCATGCTGCATGAAACATAATGCACACTATCAGCATCATGACCATTAACTAAATAAACAAATTAAGTAATCACCAGCATTAACCAGTCAGCCTTATATACTCTCAATGTTAAAAAAATTAATCAGTCAAACCCACTCTTAATAAACAAATGTATACATTATAATAATTACATAATGCACATTATCAGCACCATGACAATTAACTAAATAAACAAAGTAATCACTAACATTAACCAATCAGCCCTACTCTCGGTTAATAAATCTATATATTAAACAAATTAATCAGTCAAACTCACTCTCAATAAACAAATGTATACATTATAAAAATTATAGAGTCGCACAATGAACATAACTGTGATGTAAAAAATTTTATTCCCACTTTTTAGATATATAAACCCCTTATATACTTTGTAAACATTAAACAATTTCCAGAGTCACCCAATGAACAAAAACGACAATATTGTTGTTAAATCGACGAAATACTAACAATAAATTACAGAGTCACCAATTTCACTTGCATCACTGTTAAATCGACGAAAGGCAATTTAATTAAATCACAATAATATTAGTTTAAACCAGTGCAAGGACAACTTTTGTACCAAAATTTCACCATAACTTCACTTTTAACAAACACTCATATAAAAAGGAGTGCAACTTTTAATTTCTCAGACAAAAATGGGTGCAACCCAGACAAATCTTACATGTTTGGTAGAAGATCCAAACCCTCGCTTTTTTCGCCTGATCCCCACCTTTTTCGTCCTTTTCTGTCACCTGATCCCCACCTTCTTCCTCGATTTCTTCTCAGACAAAAGTTTAATTTTGAGCCCTATATAACTTGATTTCTTTCGTGTGTTGTCTCTTTCTTCTTCCTTCACAATTTTCGCTTTATCTTCTTCCTCTCAACCATTCCACGCCTAATCCAACTGATTGACCTTATTAGACATATCAGCTATTACGAGTATTGTTCTTTTTTTTAAAAGCTACATAGGAAAATTGGCCAGATTATTTGATTTTTGCTAGCGAAATTGGACAAAATGACCCAATTAAAAAAATTTAAAAAGTTCAGTGGATTAATTTTATTTTTTTAAAACTTAGTAGGGTAATGTTACAATAAGGTAAAGTTCCTTTTTGCCAGTTGATAAACGTACTCCCCATTAGACTTGACAAATATGGCCCAAGCCCGCGGGCAGGGCTTTGGGTTGCAATTTTTTAGCCCAATAAAATTCGGGCCTTTTTGGCCCGTCCGTTTTTGGCCCGGCCCGTGAAGGCTCGGCTCGGCCGGTGACCCGCGATTTATTTTTTTAAAAAAATAAAATGTTGCTACTTGAGGGTTATGAGGCTTAAACACAAGACTTGTAAGTAAATAAATAAGAGTTCAAACCAACTGCGCTACAACAACTATTTGGTTTTAATGCAATCTTCAATATATTGTTTCTTTACTTTTGTTCAAATTTTACTATTCTTAAAAAGTAAAACCTAAATCGTGCCTAATTTATGAGCATTACCATTTTTCAAAAAAAATTATAAATAATCGACTACTTGTGCTTAGTTTACGGGAAAATGACTGATTGTGTTATAAATGTCCCACCCTATAAGAGATTGAGCATATTAAATGTGATGCATGGAGTCACATTTTTAGTCCATTTTTTAATAAATTGCAATGGTTTTGTAATTTTGAAAACATATTAGGACATACAAAATGGGCCTAAACCTTAACTTTTAACAGGGAAAGAAAAAAAGGTGTAAATTTATAGCACTAATTGGAACTTTTGAAGAAGGTACAGAAACATAGGTAATTTGAATTTTGAAATCCCTTGTTTATAGGAAAACTTGCTCTTAGTTAGTTTTGACCCGCTTGATATCTTTCAAGATTTTATTATTTTCATACTTAATTTACAGAAGAAGAATAAAATGTCAAATCTTACGTGTATTATTTGACTACCCTTGAAAAAAAATTTTGGGTGTCAAATCTTTCTTTATTTTGCAAAAAACTAAAAAAGAAGAAAAGAAGAAGCCAGCGGGTCGGGTCGGCCCAACCCGGGCCACGGGCCTCACAATATCAGCCCATCAAAACCCGAACCGCTCTCGTCCTGGCTCGGCCCGCCCGTTTGCCAGGTCTATTCCCCATATAATATAACTAACTCATAACTGCACATTAATTATTATTAGGAACAATTACATTTACTAGTATATTTTTAAAAATAATTACAACAATAGTGCACTCATAAAATAATTACAAAAGTAATATATTTTCCATATTTATTTACAAAATTAATATATTTGGGTATCCTTTCTCCCTTATCTCTTTTCGTTAATCGTGGCACACTTTTCTTTTACTTGTCTCTTACTTTTCTCTTTCATCTCTCCAAAATAAAAGCTCCTATGAGTCGCCACCATTGAACTGAAAAGCCATCTTCCTAGTCAGAGCCTGTCCTGGGTTTTTCAAGGCCCAGGGCAAAAAATTTCAAATGTACCCCATTTATACAAATTAAATTAAAAAATAAATAAATTATCAACTAATTATTTTTATTAAAATTATAAGAATTTACAAAAGATAAGGAAGAACCCTTTAAAATGTCCTTGAAGCAAAGAATCATCAAATGTACCTCCAAAATAAAAAAAATTAATGAAATCGGTAAAACTAATGAAATACCCACTATAGTTGGCAAGTTTTACTGATTAGACAATTGAACTTTTAATTTTTTAAATTACTCCACTAAACTAATTAATATTTTGAAATTGGGTTATTCCATTAAAAAAAATAATCGGACGTTAATTTTTAATTCACAAAACTAATGAATTAATCACTGTAGTTGTCACGTTTTACTGATTACACAATTAAACTTTTAATTTTTCAAATTATCCAATTAAACTAATTAAAAAATGATTGTTTTAAATATTTTTAAAAATAATTCTTATTTTTAGTAAAAAATATTAGAAACTTTAATTTTTTTTCCATAAAATGAGTAAAGTTTCATAAAATATAGATTTAAAAAAATTAAAGTTTTATGAAACGTTACTGATTTCTAAAAAAAAATCTCTTTTTTCCTTTTGAAAATAAAGTTTATTTTTTTGAATCTATATTTTATAAAATTTTACTCATTTTTTTAAAATATGAAGAATTTTCCAATTTTTTTTCTTGAAAATAATATTTAATTATAAAAATTATTAATTTCTTTTTTGATAAAATTGAATCAATTTTTTTATTTTTCATTTACTATTTTTAGTTTTTTTAAAAAAAATTCTAATATTAAGAATGGGTCATTATGTTAAAAAATTAAGTAGACATTAATTTAATTTAAAATCACTTTAATTTGTTTGAATCTATATTTATGAAACTCTACTCATTTTATGAAGAAAAAAAAGTTTCTAATATTTTTTACTTAAAATAATAATAATTTTTTAAAATATTTAAATTAATTATTTTTATTGGTTTGATGAGGTAATTTGAAAAATTAAAAGTTCAATGGTGTAATCAGTAAAATGTGTTAACTACAGTGGGTAATTCATTAGTTTTGTAGATAAAAAATTAACGTCCGTTTATTTTTTTTTTTAACGAAATGACCCAATTTCAAAATAATAATTAGTTTAGTGATGTAATTTTAAAAATTAAAAGTTCAATTATATAATCAGTAAAACCTACCAACTACAGTGGATATTTCTTTAGTTTTGTCCAATGAAATCTAAACCACAAAATATCATTTAAAATATCTTCTTGTTGCACTTTTAGATGCAAAATTATCAATTATACTATCATATTTAATGTTTTCTAACATATCATTTTTAATACATAATATCGTTGATTTTTTTATTATTTTATTTTTTTTATACACATAAATACATAAGTTTATAAATATTTTTAGGCCCCTCTCAACTGTGGGCCCTGGGCGGTTGGCCGGTAGCCCTTGCCCAGGGCCGGCTCTGTTCCTAGTTTTCGACATTCAGAATGCTACCAAAAAAAGAGTAGGAGCAATAGTTTGCAAGCGAAACAGAAACAAGAAAAGAAAGAGAAAAGTTTCTGACGCCACCATTGACAGTTACTGCCTCCATTGACCGTGCAGTTGGATCTAGTATCCTACAACAATGATATGGGCCCTAATGCAATGTCAATGTATCGTTAATATTAGCATTTTCATATAATTATAACTTTTAGGTTTTAAATGTATACTTTAGAGCCTGCCTCTTTCTTTGTAAGCGAAAGGATTATGCTCTATATTCTGATTAAAAGGCCAATCAAATACCCTGAGAATCGTGCATGTTTCCTGTTAGAGTTGATTCTATATCCATGCTTGCATTAGCCTTTATATTTTGTTTTTCAATAGACCAACGTTACCTGGAATAATCATTTAGTCTGTGGAACAGATGGGAGCACGCTATAAGCTAACATAGGCTAACATAAAAACGTGGTATGCCAAAGGTAGGTTTTTATGGATGCTTGTATTTAACATAGCAATTATTGAGTTCGAAAAAGTAGTAGCACCTTGGAGGAAGCAGTGATAAGTAGTAGTAGTAGTAGTACCGTGCAATTTTTTATTTGGTTACTCACAAAAATTAAAATTGTTACCTTTGTACAAAGATATAGCTACCAACTGCACCATATTCATAATAATTTTATTTTTAAAATGTTAATTATAAGTTGGTAGTCAAACTTTCCTAAAAAGGTAACCAATTCAGTTTTATTGGACTACCAATTAATTATAAAAAAATTTAAGAACAATTTCCAAGTGGTATGTGCAGATGGTATCTGAAATGTCATGTCTAAGTTTCCATTTATATAGTTGTTAGTTACTTATAAATAACCTTTTAAAAATAAAATTATTTTGAATATGGTGTAGTTGATAGCCAAACCTTCATACAAAAGTAACTATTTTAGTTTTTGTAGGTAACCAAATATTCATAAAAAAATTTGTCCATGATTTCCTCTTTGTTCAGCTATTCCGAATTCGCTTTGGATATGTTCTTGCTGGTTTTGTAACTCCGACTTCTTCTTCTTTGATTTGTTTTGGTAACTCCGACTTCTTCTTCTTCTTCTTCAATTTGTTTTGTTTAGGTTGTTCGTGATTTTCTCTTTGTTCAGCTACTCCAAATTCGTTTTGGATCTGTTCTTGCTGGTTTGGTAACTCTAACTTTTTCTTTTTCGACTTATTTTGGTTGTTCGTGATTTTCTCTTTGTTTTGTTTTCGATTTGTTTGGTAACTCTGTTCTTGCTAGGAATTAGTATGCAATTATTTTTAAATTTGAATTTGTTTTTGTTATTAGATCCAAGATATTTGAATTTGAATTATTAATTATGACAGTTATTTCTCCTTGATTTTAGGTTTCCTTATTATTATGAATTGAATCCTATACTAATTCCCTAAATTAAGGAATGATGAATGGTGACTTGCGCTACATACCTAGGCGATGTAAATGTGGAAAAAAAGCAAGTGTAAGAATTGTTGACTCGAACAAACCATCGAAGGGGAGATTATATTTTGTATGCAATGAGTGTGAGTTTTGGGCATGATGCTTGCCTTCTACAACAAACTCAAGTGGAATAGTCAGTGGCCCCAATGAAGACAATGACAAAATGGGGACATTGGTGAGTGGAACAAAATGCAAGTGTTCTTATGAGCTGAATAACATACCAAGTAGGATGATAGTTGTTGAAAGTAATGTGAAGATGATAATTGTTGTTGGACTTGTGTTGTATTTTGTGACGCCCCCAAAATTAGGTATACATCACCCATCTTGGGTCGTCAGATACAAAGTACAGAATACAAATATAACTTACTAACACAACTGTTGTGTACAATACGACAAAACATAAACTGCGAGTTTGAATACAAATATTATCTTCTAGAGAGTATTCATACTCAAAAGGAGTCCTCATTACATTTATTAACACACTATTACATAGAATAGTGAGGACTACTAACTAATATTATCATTCGAACCATCACTCCGTTCCCCGACTTGCCCCAGCTACGTTCTCATTTCCTGAAGAGAACAGTGAAAGAAAGGGTGAGCTCAACTAGCCCAGTAAGAAATATTATGACTAAGATAATGCAGAATAAATTATCATTAGCCTTCAACAATGTTAAACTGATAAAATATAATAGACATCAAGTTTAACTGCAGCGGAATAAGCAATCCATTAAAAGAGTCAAGTAGAAAATAAACTCTACTATCTTTTATGATTTAAAAGGTTTTCCAACACTATTATCGCTGGGACTCAGCTTAATAAAATAATCCACATCATCGAATCACCCCTGCACTACGGCTAAGGATATTCGTGTATTCATTAATGGTCATGATCATGCCAACAACTGTCCATCAATGCACTACGGGCCAATGAGGACTTTTACCACATCATTTGTAATATTACGGTCATGATTATACCGAATAATTCCTGGTCATAATCATACCAAGTCCATCTATGCACTACAGGCCACAGATGACTTTCAACATTTTATAAACATGAGGATGATGACAATGATATAAGAATTCAATAAAACAAGTTCAAGAATTAATTTATCCAAAATTAACAACGTCCAAATTGTCAACATGATACTGCTTTGTGGAGTAAAATTCAAGAATGCTTAGAAGAATATTTTCATGAAAAGATACTGGATGAACCGCAATTATCAAGAATATTCAACAAATTTCATGGAGTATAGAAGTCAAAACTTAACCAACTGAGTATAATAAAGAATGGAATAACAAAAAAAATCACCATGCATGCGATAGACCGCACAGACAGGTTATTCCAATAGAATAATAAATAATGGAACCAGGTCCGGCGTAAACGCACAGACATGGTATTCCGATAGAATAATAAATAATGGAACCAGGTCCGGTGTAAAACACACATACAGGATGTTCCAACAGAATAATAATAAAAACGAAACCAGGTCCGGTGTAAAATACACAGACAGGATGTTCCAACAGAATAATAGAAGAATGTCACCAAGTATAGGGTAGACCGCGTATACAGGTTATTCCAACAGAATAATAAGAAATGGAATAACAACAGTTCTCTTCATGAATAAGAAAGAATAACACCCCTTACCGTTTTAAAGAAGAGCTGAAATAAGGAAGTAGTTAAGTAGCAGAATACTCTTCTTCTCTCTCTTTATAGTTTCTCTCTCTAGAGTTCAGTGAATTCGTAAGAAATAATGAAGGAATGAGCTGCTATTTATAGAAAAATAGAATGCATAGTAACTAATCCATGAACGGTCCAGATTGATTACTTTAATCTGACGGTCCATATTTAAAGAAAAATCTTTTAAATAAAATATAATATATTCTATTTATAGAATAACTTTAATAAAGTATTCTATTTTATATAAAAAGATGTTTCTGTTTTATTACGTTAATAATACGAATAAAACAAAACGTCATTATCGTTAAATAATTCATATTATTAACTGACAATAATTGAATCAAACTGAGTGACTTCTCACATAAGCATTAATAATCAATACCGTGTGCTACTATGCAACCACACGTATTACTGTACTTTTACTACCGAGTAGTTCAACAGTAACAATGGTAAAACTTCGGCCGTTATTTTTAATAAAATATTTTTGTCGTTTTCTCAATCCGACAATAATTTCATTGTGGGGTCCACCAATGATTGTGCCGTTGTTCGAATATTTCCTGTTAAAACGAATATTCTCCGACCAATCGAATATTATATAACAACTTGCGTACTTTGTAAAATTTATAAATATTACCCACAACTATAACATTATATCAAATTAACTCCATAATATTCAAAAATGATATTTATAGAAAATTCATCTTTATTTATAAAAGTTGGGGTCTTACAACCTCCCCTTCTTATGAAATTTCGCCCTCGAAATTAGGGTATGTACCTGGTATGTCGAAGAGGTAAGGATACCTTGATTTCATTTCAGATTCTAACTCCCAAGTTATTTCCTCAACATCGTGGTTTCTCCACAAAACTTTGACTTGAGGTATAACCTTGGAGCGTAGAATATGTTCCTTCTTATCCAAGATTTGAACAGGAACTTTTTCATACGTCAAATCCTCCGCTATTTCGTCCGACTCTAACTCAATAATGTGGTTCGGGTCTTCCACATATTTGCGTAACATGGATATGTGAAAAATATTATGAACACGAGACATACTTGGCGGTAAAGCGAGTCTATAAGCCACAGTTCCTACTCGATCGAGGATTAAAAATGGACCGATGAATCGAGGATTGAGCTTTCCTCTATTTCCAAATCTCGTAACTCCTTTCCATGGAGCAATACGTAAGAACACATGATCTCCTACATCAAATTTCACGTCCTTTCGATGAAGATCAGCATAACTCTTTTGTCAATCTTGTGAGGTTTTTATACGTTGTCGGATCATTTGAATCTTTTCTGTAGTTATACGTACCAACTCCGGCCCCAACAACGTTGCTTCACACACCTCATCCCAGTATATTGGAGAACGACATTTTCTTCCATACAATGCTTCGAATGGAGCCATGCCAATACTTGCTTGATAACTGTTGTTGTAGGAAAACTCCACCAATGGTAAAAACTTGTCCCAACTTCCCTTAAAGTCAAAGACATATAGTCTTAATAGATCTTCAAGAGTTTGAATAGTCCTCTCTGATTGTCCGTCCGTCTGAGGATGATATGCTGAACTAAATCGTAACTCCATGCCCATAGCTTTTTGTAAACTAACCCAAAATCGTGAAGTGAATCTTGGGTCTCGGTCAGAAACTAGTGATACTGGCATACCATGCAGTATTACAATCTCGTTTATGTACATACGAGCAAGACGTTCAAGTGTATAAGTTTCTCGTATCGGTAAGAAATGAGCAGACTTGGTCAATCTATCAACAATGACCCAAATCGCATCAATACCTTGAGAAACCCTAGGAAGACCGGTAACGAAATCCATGGTAATGTGCTCCCACTTTCATTCTGGAATTTCAAGTGGTTGCAATGGACCTTTTGGTACTTGATGCTCCGCTTTGACTCGTTGACAAGTTAGACACCTTGAGATAAACAACGCTATCTCTCTCTTCATATTGCTCCACCAAAATGTATGACGAAGATCATGATACATTTTGGTACTTCCAAGATGGATTGCAAATGGTGTGTTGTGCGCCTCCATCATGATTTCATACTTTAAATCAGGGTTGTTAGGAACACAAAGTCTGGAGTTGACTCGAAGTATTCCTTCTTCATCGATTCTTGCTTCCGGCATAGCACCTTCTTGCACTTTCTTCCTCATACGCATCAGCTCCAGGTCTGTAGCTTGTGCAGCTTTAACTTTATCGATTAAAGTCGGTTCTACTCGTATATTCGCCATCATCATATGGGTCCCTGGAGTCTTTAACTCTATCTTCATCCTTTGCAAGTCACACAAAATGAGCCTTTGTGTTGACAATATCGCACTCGTACTTGAATATGATCTTCTACTCAATGCGTCAGCTATCACGTTCGCTTTTCCAGGATGGTATTGAATGGTATGATCATAATCTTTCAACAGTTCAAGCCAACGTCGTTGTCGCATGTTGAGTTCCTTTTGAGTGAAGAAATATTTAAGGCTTTTATGATCCGTAAAGATCTCCACCTTCTCCCCATACAAGTAATGCCTCCAAATTTTAAGTGCAAAGACAACAGCTGCCAACTCTAGATCATGAGTAGGATAATTCCTCTCATATTCTTTGAGTTGTCTTGATGCATAGGCTATGACTTTTCCATGTTGCATGAGAACGCATCCCAACCCTTTGCTCGAAGCATCACTGTAGATGACAAATCCCTCCGAGCCAGATGGTATTGTTAGAACAGGTGCTGAAATGAGTCTCCTCTTGAGTTCTTGAAAACTCTTCTCACATTCTTTGCTCCAACCGAACTTTGTATCTTTCCGAGTCAGCTGAGTTAATGGAGTAGCGATTCGAGAAAATCCTTCCACGAATCTCCGATAATAACCAGCTAAACCAAGAAAGCTACGTACTTCGGTCACTGATTTAGGTTGCTCCCAGCTTTGAATAGCTTCAATCTTTGCCGGGTCAACCGATATTCCACGACTTGATACTACGTGCTCAAAGAATGCTACCTCCTCTAGCCAGAACTCGCATTTCTTCAACTTGGCATAAAGCTTATATTCACGAAGCTTTTGGAGTACCAGCCTCAAGTGTTGCTCATGATCTTCACGACTTTTGGAATAAATAAGGATGTCATCAATAAAGACGACCACAAAGTGATCCAAATATTCCTTGAATACCCAATTCATCATATCCATGAAGGCAGCAGGAGCATTAGTCAATCCAAAGGACATGACTAGGAATTCATAATGCCCATACCGAGTTCTAAAAGCCGTCTTTGGAATATCCTCAGTTCTAACCTTCAGCTGATGATATCCAGAACGAAGATCGATCTTTGAAAAGAATTGTGCTCCTTGCAACTGGTCAAACAGGTCATCAATACGTGGCAATGGGTACCTGTTTTTGATGGTGACATGATTCAACTCCCGATAATCAATACAAAGTCGCATACTTCCATCTTTCTTCTTCACGAATAGCACAGGAGCACCCCAAGGAGAAGTACTAGGACGAATAAAGCCAATGTCTAACAATTCCTGCAGTTGGATCTTTAACTCCTGAAGTTTAATAGGAACCATTCGATATGGGATTTTGGAAATGGGTTTTGTACCGGGTTCAAGGTCGATACAAAATTCAATTTCACGCTCTGGGGGTAGGCCAGAAAGTTCTTCAGGAAATACGTCAGGGAATTTATTAACAATAGAAATATCATTCAAAACTGACGTATTTTTGTTTAGATCCCTGACATGAGCTAAGAAAGATTGACATCCATTTTTTAATAAACGAATAGCTTTATGGCTTGAGATGACAACGATTGATTTTAATGGTTTGGTTCCTTGAATTCGCATAATAGGTCGATTAGGAATATGAAAGCTAACAACCTTACGAAAACAATCAATTTTTATATGATGAGTAGTTAACCAATCAATCCCTAGAATCACGTCAAATGCAAGTATTTTTAATGAAATAAGATCGACAGGTAATGTGTGGGTACCAACTTGAAGCAAACAAGACTTATAAATCGTGGATGTAATGAAGGTTTCTCCCAATGGAGTTTCAACAGATAAGTCAAAGTCTAATTTCTTCGGAATCAAATTTAATCGATGAGAGCAAGTAGGAGAAATAAAAGAATGGGTAGAACCGGTATCAAATAAAGTATAGACTTTGTTAGAGTTTATGATAAGCTTACCCGTGATGACCTCATTCGGGTTCCTTGCTTTCTGGGAGGTCACAACAAACGCTCTCCCTTGCACTATCGGTTTTGACTTTTCTGGGACGGCCTTTGGTGTCTCCATCTTGGCTGAACTTATTTTTGGTAAACGACAAAATCGAGCTAAATGACCTTCCCTTCCACAATTATAACATGCTTTAGACGGCATCGCGCAGTTTGGACTGATGTGTCCCTCCCCTCCGCATTTGAAACATATGATAGGTGGTCGTTCTCCTTCCTTTACAACGGGTGCTGGTGCTGACGTCTTTCCATCATTGTTGAATCTCCTCTTCTTGAAATGACCATTCTTATTGTTTTGGCCCTGATTACCACCGAAGTGGTTACCATTTCTGGCCTGTTGATTCCCTCCACGCTTGTTGTCACCGCTTCGATGACTGCTCTCACTGGTATTATTATTTTGTCGACTGCTCTCTTTTGGTTGCGTTGACTCGTTATCGCGCTCCACTAACTGAGCCCTTTTCACAACATCTGAATACAAACATAGTTTATGAGAAATAAGATGTTGACGTATCTCAGGTTTCAAACCTCGCAAAAATATTCGCGTCATTCGCTCTTCATTATCCACCAAGTGGGACGCAAACCGGGACAACTCAGCAAATTTAGCCTCATACTGCGACACGGTCATATTATTATGTTCTAATTTAATGAACTCCACCTCCTTCATGTGACGAACACTTTCGGGAAAGTATTTGTCATTGAACAGCTCTTGGAACTTCTCCCAAGACATCTTCAGTGCGGCAGGTTGAGTACGCTTAATCGATTCCCACCAGTAATCTGCCTCTCCTCGCAACATAAAGGAGGCAAAGGGAACCTTTTGCTCCTCGGAGCATCCCAAGACATTAAATATCTTGGTAATCTACTTTATCCATATTTCCGCTATAAGTGGTTTTGGCTCTCCCTTAAACTCTGGTGGTCCCAGCTCCTTGAACTGTTTAGCGGTGACCGTCTGAGAGTTTTTAGTGTTTCCACCTATATTTTGGACAGGAGCCGCTCTCGCCTGTTGTTGCATGAACTGCATAAAGTTTCTGAACATTCCATCATTCATCATCTGGTCAGTGTTGTTGTTTGCATGAGGATTGTCACCTTCCTGATGCACATTATCCTAATTATTGATATGTAGTGAATCAACAGTCGCCTGTGCTCCATTGCTATTCTCAACATTCTCAGATGCCATTTTCAGATACTGCCACAAAATAAAAGTTAATTGATATGTCATATATTATCCTTATATTACGACCGACCAATTAAATACCATGCAAATAAACTTAGGTAGGTCATACTAGCGAAGGAATTCCCCGTCTTTCCCCTCCAAGTTCTATTCTCACATCTTAGCCAAGGATCATATCCCTAAGCTCTGATACCAACTGTGACGCCCCCAAAATTAGGTATACATCACCCATCTTGGGTCGTCAGATACAAAGTACAGAATACAAATACAACTTACTAACACAACTGTCGTGTACAATACGACAAAACATAAACTGCGAGTTTGAATACAAATATTATCTTCTAGAGAGTACTCATACTCAAAAGGAGTCCCCATTACATTTATTAACACACTATTACATAGAATAGTGAGGACTACTAACTAATACTATCATTCGAACCATCACTCCATTCCCCGACTTGCCCCAGCTACGTTCTCATTTCCTGAAGAGAACAGTGAAAGAAAGGGTGAGCTCAACTAGCCCAGTAAGAAATATTATGACTTAATGCAGAATAAATTATCATTAGCCTTCAACAATGTTAAACTGATAAAATATAATAGACATCAAGTTTAACTGCAGCGGAATAAGCAATCCATTAAAAGAGTCAAGTAGAAAATAAACTCTACTATCTTTTATGATTTAAAAGGTTTTCCAACACTATTATCGCTGGGACTCAGCTTAATAAAATAATCCACATCATCGAATCACCCCTGCACTACGGCTAAGGATATTCGTGTATTCATTAATGGTCATAATCATGCCAACAACTGTCCATCAATGCACTACGGGCCAATGAGGACTTTTACCACATCATTTGTAATATTACGGTCATGATTATACCGAATAATCCCTGGTCATAATCATACCAAGTCCATCTATGCACTACAGGCCACAGATGACTTTCAACATTTTATAAACATGAGGATGATGACAATGATATAAGAATTCAATAAAACAAGTTCAAGAATTAATTTATCCAAGAATTAACAACGTCCAAATTGTCAACATAATACTGCTTTGTGGAGTAAAATTCAAGAATGCTTAGAAGAATATTTTCATGAAAAGATACTGGATGAACCGCAATTATCAAGAATATTCAACAAATTTCATGGAGTATAGAAGTCAAAACTTAACCAACTGAGTATAATAAAGAATGGAATAACAAAAAAAATCACCATGCATGCGATAGACCGCACAGACAGGTTATTCCAATAGAATAATAAATAATGGAACCAGGTCCGGCGTAAACGCACAGACATGGTATTCCGACAGAATAATAAATAATGGAACCAGGTCCGGTGTAAAACACACATACAGGATGTTCCAACAGAATAATAATAAAAACGGAACCAGGTCCGGTGTAAAACACACAGACAGGATGTTCCAACAGAATAATAATAAAAACGAAACCAGGTCCGGTGTAAAATACACAGACAGGATGTTCCAACAGAATAATAGAAGAATGTCACCAAGTATAGGGTAGACCGCGTATACAGGTTATTCCAACAGAATAATAAGAAATGGAATAACAACAGTTCTCTTCATGAATAAGAAAGAATAACACCCCTTACCGTTTTAAAGAAGAGCTGAAATAAGGAAGTAGTTAAGTAGCAGAATACTCTTCTTCTCTCTCTCTATAGTTTCTCTCTCTAGAGTTCAGTGAATTCGTAAGAAATAATGAAGGAATGAGCTGCTATTTATAGAAAAATAGAATGCATAGTAACTAATCCATGAACGGTCCAGATTGATTATTTTAATCTGACGATCCATAATTAAAGAAAAATCTTTTAAATAAAATATAATATATTCTATTTATAGAATAACTTTAATAAAGTATTCTGTTTTATATAAAAAGATTTTTCTGTTTTATTACGTTAATAATACGAATAAAACAAAACATCATTATCGCTAAATAATTCATATTATTAACTGACAATAATTGAATCAAACTGAGTGACTTCTCACATAAGCATTAATAATCAATACCGTGTGCTACTATACAACCACACGTATTACTATACTTTTACTACCGAGTAGTTCAACAGTAGCAATGGTAAAACTTTCGTCGTTATTTTTAATAAAATATTTTTGTCGTTTTCTCAATCCGACAATAATTCTGTTGTGGGGTCCACCAATGATTGTGCCATTGTACAAATATTCCCCGACCAATCGAATATTATATAACAACTTGCGTACTTTGTAAAATTTATAAATATTACCCACAACTATAACATTATATAAAATTAACTCCATAATATTCAAAAATGATATTTATAGAAAATTTATCTTTATTTATAAAAGTTGGGGTCTTACATATTTCATGTCAGTCATGATTTATTTTATTAGTAACAAATGAATGTATAAACTAAATGAATGTAGTTTAGGAGACCAATGGTAGCAAACCTTTTTCTTTGTTAGACTTTATGTTATGGATTGCAAATTTTGTTTTATATATGTTCTTTGGACATAACTTATTGGATTTATGTTAATAGTATCTAATTTTGCTGTATGGATTTCACTCAACATTAAATGTAATTCACATAAAAAAGAGAGGTAATGTTTAATGTGAAGATGGTAAGTAGAAATTATTTCATGGAATGTGTAACGCCCCCAAAATAGGTCCATTCCACCCAACCTATTCTGAGTCGCCAAATACATGGTACAGAAAATAACTACAACTTTATTACAATAATTATCGTGCAAAATACAACAACACATATGCTATGAGTTTGGGTACAAATATATACCAACTGTGACTCATGTCCCAACCTTGGATAACACGTCACAATGACACCTTACATAAAGGTATAGTCAAAAACTGTTTTAGAAATTAGAATCTTTGGGAAGTGGTCAAGGAAACCCTCGTACATGGGAGACCATGTTTCTAGGTTATGATAGATATCATATGGCCACAAAATTATCCTTGGTTGACCCAATAGACCCCAAAGAAAAATGAGAATTTTACTATCATATCATTTCTAATGGTGAGTCTTCTCTTGGCATATCATTATCTCCACTGTCTCTAACTGAGAATTATACTTCAAACAAACACCAAGATTATATAGGTAGTGCTCGTAGATATATTCGATAAGTGGATGTGCACAACCATGTCTTATGATGACACGAGGTTGTATGTCATTATACATCCTGTAAGATAGTGGCAAAACACCCTTCCAACGTTGGGTACACCTTACCCTATTGGATTCACCAAATAAAATAATTAAATGATGACCACCGTTCTATTCCCCTGTTACCCCCGCTCGACCCAGCTACACTCTTATTACCTGAAAGGAATTGTGAAACAGAAGGGTGAGCACAACTAGCTCAGTAAAGAATATCATGACTAAAGATAATTAAATTATCAATAGCCTTCAACAGAATTAAATCAGAGATTTAGAACATATGGTAGATGATAAAAATTTTCAACCATAGTTGCAGCGAAACGAGCAATCCATTAGAAGAGTCAAATAGACTATAAAGTCTATTATCTTCTCCACGTTAAAAGTCCACCAACAATGTTTTATCCCTGTAACATCAATCAACATTTCCTTTCCACAATCATATGAATAATTCATAATCATAATTGTGATTCTAAATTTTGCATCCACGACGAAGATAATTTTCATCACCTGTCTTTACCTGAAACATCAAAGATCATGGTTATACCAAATCACAGTTCTTGTTCATAATCATACTAATAAATTCATCTTTGCACTACGGGCCAAAGATATTCATCAACAACTCATCTTTGCACTACCAGCCAAAGATATTCCTCAACAACTCATATTTGCACTACAAGCCAAATATATTATTATCTCAAAGAATTATATAATCATTTCAGAATTTATATAACCAATAATTATAACCACGTTGATCATTTCACCTTTGCACTTAAGCTAAAGATATTCAATTATAAATTCAATGGTCATGATCATACCAGTCAACAATTCAACTTTGCACTACTGGCCAAAGAGAACCCATAGTCATGATCGTACCAAAAATCTACCCATCTTTACACTCAAGTCAAAGAGAAATATCATCATTAGGGTTATAAAAATGTTATATATGATAAAAAAATAATATGATCAACATATTGTTTTAATCTCAAGAGTAATATTCATAAATCAAATATAATTTGGTTAGAAAAATAAACCAATTTTGTCATGAATAGTAACTCGTGAATAGTAACCCGTGAATAGTAACTCGTGAATAGTAACTCGTGAATAGTAACTCATGAATAGTAACTCGTGAATAGTAACTCATGAATAGTAACTCGTGAATAGTAACTCGTGAATAGTAACTCATGAATAGTAACTCGTGAATAGTAACTCATGAATAGTAACTCGTGAATACTAACTCATGAATAATAACTCGTGAATAGTAACTCATGAATAGTAACTCGTGAATAGTAACTCGTGAATAGTAACTCATGAATAGTAACCCCGACATGAAAAGTTTCAAATTTGATAAAAATTTCTAACCAATATTTCGGCATAATGATATTGAAAAAATAATATCATTTTCGAATAAAATAACATCCCTTACTATCCCTTACAATCTCTTACTATTCCTTACAATCTCTTACCTCAAAAGAGCAGTACTTCTGACTGGAATAACGCTGAACGAACTTGCACCGTATAGCAACACTCAAGATATCAAAACACTCACAAGAATACGCTCGATATATAGAGAGAGAAATAGAGAGAAAACTTTAGTTTCTGGTGTGATTTTTAATTCTAACCTAAGTACCCTATTTATAGGAAATTGCTTAGAACACCAAAGCAGAAAATTGAATATAATAATAATATAATTACAAAATATTCAAGCCCACCTCTAGATACTTGAATTCAGTCATTAACATGTGCAAGTGAGGGCCACCAAAGTACAAAAAACGTTTTTCTAACAAAAATCATTTAAACTCCAAAAATCAATTCACACCCGATATATCGAAACTTCAATAATTCACAATAAATAGCCCTTTTATCAAAAAATTCAAATCTCGCGTTTTTTTATAGGAAATTCAATTCTCTACAACTTTGCAGAAGAAATTTTTTCCAAATTCCAAACAGAAATTGACCGAAATCCACAAACAGACAATTTTACAGTCTATAATAAATTTTTGGTCAAGAATTGTGTCCACCAACACACAAAATATGTGTTAAACATTTAATCCAACAAAAATACTCTTCCTCCTCATTTATTCATATATCCCACATTCATTGTAAAAATATCACCATTAATATATTATTAAAATAATATATTTAAGTGAATTATTTTATCAGAAAAGATAAAATATTAATTTTCAATAATTGTCACATTAAAATTTTTCTCCATCTATATCCACATAAAATCAATATTTTTCTCATCATATAAATCAATAATTAATCATTCACAAATAATATTACAGAATCACATTACTGACAACCAGGCAGTTCTCAGGAAAGAGGGGGCTTTCCAATAAGGATCTCTCCTTACTGGCGCGCAATTAGATGACCAAACCTCTCCTTAGACAGAACTTTCTAGACATTGACAATAATGTTATCTAATAATATTATTAAGATAATATGAATTATTATTCCGATAATAGAAAATACTGTGTAGTGACAATTATTAAAACAACAGTAATATAAAATATCAACGCAGCAATTATGGAATCAATAAAATACTGAACAATAATTACTGTAACCATTATTGAGTAGTGTCTTCTTACGTAAGAGTCAATAATTGGTGCAATACCGTGTGCTACTGTGCAACAACGCGTATTACTGTGTTTTAACCACCGGGTATTCCAACAGTGTTAACGGTAATAACTACGCCGTTATTTATAAACAACTTACTCTTGTCGTTTTCTTCATCCAATCGCTTTCCGTTATGGGGCCCACAAAAGACTGCGCCGTCGTACGAATATTCTCCGACAGTAAGAATATTCCACGACCAAGCGAATATTTCCGGACAACAATGAATATTTTATAACCACTTGTGTATTTCGAAAAAAAATTCATATATCACCCTTAACTTTAACATTTATCAATTTAACCATTTACTAAATAGTAATTATAAGAAAAATTAAATACTTTTATTTCATAAAATTTGGGGACTTACAATCTCCCCTCCTTATGAAATTTCGTCCTCGAAATTTACGTACCTGGTATTTTAAAGAGTTGAGAATACCTTGCTTTTATTTCAGATTTCATCTTTCCGGTCATCATAATTTCTTCATTGCTCATCTCCTTTATTTCAGATATCATTCTAGAATACAGCTTCAAAACAAAGGTTAATTGAACAAATTAACATATCACATAATATCCCAATATTATGACTGGCCAACAAATAAGCTTAGGTAGGACACACTAGCGAAGGATTTACTCATCTCTCCCCTCCTAGTCCTATTCCCCGATCTCCGCCAGAGATCATATCCCTAAGCTCTGATACCAAATGTAACGCCCCCAAAATAGGTCTATTCCACCCAACCTATTCTGAGTAGCCAAATACATGGTACAGAAAATAACTACAACTTTATTACAATAATTGTCGTGCAAAATATAACAACACGTATGCTATGAGTTTGGGTACAAATATATACCAACTGTGACTCATGTCCTAACCTTGGATAACACGTCACAATGACACCTTACATAAAGGTATAGTCAAAAACTGTTTTAGAAATTAGAATCTTTGGGAAGTGGTCAAGGAAACCCTCGTACATGGGAGACCATGCTTCTAGGTTATGATAGATATCATATGGCCACAAAATTATCCTTGGTTGACCCAATAGACCCCAAAGAAAAATGAGAATTTTACTATCATATCATTTCCAATGGTGAGTCTTCTCTTGACATATCATTATCTCCACTGTCTCTAACTGAGAATTATACTTCAAACAAACACCAAGATTATATAGGTAGTGCTCGTAGATATACTCGATAAGTGGATGTGCACAACCATGTCTTATGATGACACGAGGTTGTATGTCATTATACATCCTGTAAGATAGTGGCAAAATACCCTTCCAACGTTGGGTACACCTTACCCTATTGGATTCACCAAATAAAACTATTAAATGATGACCACCGTTCTATTCCCCTGTTACCCCCGCTCGACCCAGCTACACTCTTATTACCTGAAAGGAATTGTGAAACAGAAGGGTGAGCACAACTAGCTCAGTAAAGAATATCATGACTAAAGATAATTAAATTATCAATAGCCTTCAACAGAATTAAATCAGAGATTTAGAACATATGGTAGATGATAAAATTTTTCAACCATAGTTGCAGCGAAACGAGCAATCCATTAGAAGAGTCAAATAGACTATAAAGTCTATTATCTTCTCCACGTTAAAAGTCCACCAACAATGTTTTATCCCTGTAACATCAATCAACATTTCCTTTCCACAATCATATGAATAATTCATAATCATAATTGTGATTCTAAATTTTGCATCCACGACGAAGATAATTTTCATCACCTGTCTTTACCTGAAACATCAAAGATCATGGTTATACCAAATCACAGTTCTTGTTCATAATCATACTAATAAATTCATCTTTGCACTACGGGCCAAAGATATTCATCAACAACTCATCTTTGCACTACCAGCCAAAGATATTCCTCAACAACTCATATTTACACTACAAGCCAAATATATTATTATCTCAAAGAATTATATAATCATTTCAGAATTTATATAACCAATAATTATAACCACGTTGATCATTTCACCTTTGCACTTAAGCTAAAGATATTCAATTATAAATTCAATGGTCATGATCATACCAGTCAACAATTCAACTTTGCACTACTGGCCAAAGAGAACCCATAGTCATGATCGTACCAAAAATCTACCCATCTTTACACTCAAGTCAAAGAGAAATATCATCATTAGGGTTATAAAAATGTTATATATGATAAAAAAATAATATGATCAACATATTGTTTTAATCTCAAGAGTAATATTCATAAATCAAATATAATTTGGTTAGAAAAATAAACCAATTTTGTCATGAATAGTAACTCGTGAATAGTAACCCGTGAATAGTAACTCGTGAATAGTAACTCGTGAATAGTAACTCATGAATAGTAACTCGTGAATAGTAACTCATGAATAGTAACTCGTGAATACTAACTCATGAATAATAACTCGTGAATAGTAACTCATGAATAGTAACTCGTGAATAGTAACTCGTGAATAGTAACTCATGAATAGTAACCCCGACATGAAAAGTTTCAAATTTGATAAAAATTTCTAACCAATATTTCGGCATAATGATATTGAAAAAATAATATCATTTTCGAATAAAATAACATCCCTTACTATCCCTTACAATCTCTTACTATTCCTTACAATCCCTTACCTCAAAAGAGCAGTACTTCTGACTGGAATAACGCTGAACGAACTTGCACCGTATAACAACACTCAAGATATCAAAACACTCACAAGAATACGCTCGATATATAGAGAGAGAAATAGAGAGAAAACTTTAGTTTCTGGTGTGATTTTTAATTCTAACCTAAGTACCCTATTTATAAGAAATTGCTTAGAACACCAAAGCAGAAAATTGAATATAATAATAATATAATTACAAAATATTCAAGCCCACCTCTAGATACTTGAATTCAGTCATTAACATGTGCAAGTGAGGGCCACCAAAGTACAAAAAACGTTTTTCTAACAAAAATCATTTAAACTCCAAAAATCAATTCACACCCGATATAACGAAACTTCAATAATTCACAATAAATAGCCCTTTTATCAGAAAATTCAAATCTCGCGTTTTTTTATAGGAAATTCAATTCTCTACAACTTTGCAGAAGAAATTTTTTCCAAATTCCAAACAGAAATTGACCGAAATCCACAAACAGACAATTTTACAGTCTATAATAAATTTTTGGTCAAGAATTGTGTCCACCAACACACAAAACATGTGTTAAACATTTAATCCAACAAAAATACTCTTCCTCCTCATTTATTCATATATCCCACATTCATTGTAAAAATATCACCATTAATATATTATTAAAATAATATATTTAAGTGAATTATTTTATCAGAAAAGATAAAATATTAATTTTCAATAATTGTCACATTAAAATTTTTCTCCATCTATATCCACATAAAATCAATATTTTTCTCATCATATAAATCAATAATTAATCATTCACAAATAATATTACAGAATCACATTACTGACAACCAGGCAGTTCTAAGGAAAGAGGGGGCTTTCCAATAAGGATCTCTCCTTACTGGCGCGCAATTAGATGACCAAACCTCTCCTTAGACAGAACTTTCTAGACATTGACAATAATGTTATCTAATAATATTATTAAGATAATATGAATTATTATTCCGATAATAGAAAATACTGTGTAGTGACAATTATTAAAACAACAGTAATATAAAATATCAACGCAGCAATTATGGAATCAATAAAATACTGAACAATAATTACTGTAACCATTATTGAGTAGTGCCTTCTTACGTAAGAGTCAATAATTGGTGCAATACCGTGTGCTACTGTGCAACAACGCGTATTACTGTGTTTTAACCACCGGGTATTCCAACAGTGTTAACGGTAATAACTACGCCGTTATTTATAAACAACTTACTCTTGTCGTTTTCTTCATCCAATCGCTTTCCGTTATGGGGCCCACAAAAGACTGCGCCGTCGTACGAATATTCTCCGACAGTAAGAATATTCCACGACCAAGCGAATATTTCCGGACAACAATGAATATTTTATAACCACTTGTGTATTTCGAAAAAAAATTCATATATCACCCTTAACTTTAACATTTATCAATTTAACCATTTACTAAATAGTAATTATAAGAAAAATTAAATACTTTTATTTCATAAAATTTGGGGACTTACAATCTCCCCTCCTTATGAAATTTCGTCCTCGAAATTTACGTACCTGGTATTTTAAAGAGTTGAGAATACCTTGCTTTTATTTCAGATTTCATCTTTCCGGTCATCATAATTTCTTCATTGCTCATCTCCTTTATTTCAGATATCATTCTAGAATACAGCTTCAAAACAAAGGTTAATTGAACAAATTAACATATCACATAATATCCCAATATTATGACTGGCCAACAAATAAGCTTAGGTAGGACACACTAGCGAAGGATTTACTCATCTCTCCCCTCCTAGTCCTATTCCCCGATCTCCGCCAGAGATCATATCCCTAAGCTCTGATACCAAATGTAACGCCCCCAAAATAGGTCTATTCCACCCAACCTATTCTGAGTAGCCAAATACATGGTACAGAAAATAACTACAACTTTATTACAATAATTGTCGTGCAAAATATAACAACACGTATGCTATGAGTTTGGGTACAAATATATACCAACTGTGACTCATGTCCTAACCTTGGATAACACGTCACAATGACACCTTACATAAAGGTATAGTCAAAAACTGTTTTAGAAATTAGAATCTTTGGGAAGTGGTCAAGGAAACCCTCGTACATGGGAGACCATGCTTCTAGGTTATGATAGATATCATATGGCCACAAAATTATCCTTGGTTGACCCAATAGACCCCAAAGAAAAATGAGAATTTTACTATCATATCATTTCCAATGGTGAGTCTTCTCTTGACATATCATTATCTCCACTGTCTCTAACTGAGAATTATACTTCAAACAAACACCAAGATTATATAGGTAGTGCTCGTAGATATACTCGATAAGTGGATGTGCACAACCATGTCTTATGATGACACGAGGTTGTATGTCATTATACATCCTGTAAGATAGTGGCAAAATACCCTTCCAACGTTGGGTACACCTTACCCTATTGGATTCACCAAATAAAATAATTAAATGATGACCACCGTTCTATTCCCCTGTTACCCCCGCTCGACCCAGCTACACTCTTATTACCTGAAAGGAATTGTGAAACAGAAGGGTGAGCACAACTAGCTCAGTAAAGAATATCATGACTAAAGATAATTAAATTATCAATAGCCTTCAACAGAATTAAATCAGAGATTTAGAACATATGGTAGATGATAAAATTTTTCAACCATAGTTGCAGCGAAACGAGCAATCCATTAGAAGAGTCAAATAGACTATAAAGTCTATTATCTTCTCCACGTTAAAAGTCCACCAACAATGTTTTATCCCTGTAACATCAATCAACATTTCCTTTCCACAATCATATGAATAATTCATAATCATAATTGTGATTCTAAATTTCGCATCCACGACGAAGATAATTTTCATCACCTGTCTTTACCTGAAACATCAAAGATCATGGTTATACCAAATCACAGTTCCTGTTCATAATCATACTAATAAATTCATCTTTGCACTACGGGCCAAAGATATTCATCAACAACTCATCTTTGCACTACAGGCCAAAGATATTCCTCAACAACTCATATTTGCACTACAAGCCAAATATATTATTATCTCAAAGAATTATATAATCATTTCAGAATTTATATAACCAATAATTATAACCACGTTGATCATTTCACCTTTGCACTTAAGCTAAAGATATTCAATTATAAATTCAATGGTCATGATCATACCAGTCAACAATTCAACTTTGCACTACTGGCCAAAGAGAACCCATAGTCATGATCGTACCAAAAATCTACCCATCTTTACACTCAAGTCAAAGAGAAATATCATCATTAGGGTTATAAAAATGTTATATATGATAAAAAAATAATATGATCAACATATTGTTTTAATCTCAAGAGTAATATTCATAAATCAAATATAATTTGGTTAGAAAAATAAACCAATTTTGTCATAAATAGTAACCCGTGAATAGTAACCCGTGAATAGTAACTCGTGAATAGTAACTCGTGAATAGTAACTCATGAATAGTAACTCGTGAATAGTAACTCGTGAATACTAACTCATGAATAATAACTCATGAATAGTAACTCGTGAATAGTAACTCGTGAATAGTAACTCGTGAATAGTAATTCATGAATAGTAACCCCGGCATGAAAAGTTTCAAATTTGATAAAAATTTCCAACCAATATTTCGGCATAATGATATTGAAAAAATAATATCATTTTTGAATAAAATAACATCCCTTACTATCCCTTACAATCCCTTACTATTCCTTACAATCCCTTACCTCAAAAGAGCAGTACTTCTGACTGGAATAACGTTGAACGAACTTGCACCGTATAGCAACACTCAAGATATCAAAACACTCAAGAGAATACGCTCGATATATAGAGAGAGAAATAGAGAGAAAACTTTAGTTTCTGGTGTGATTTTCAATTCTAACCTAAGCACCCTATTTATAGGAAATTGCTTAGAACACCAAAGCAGAAAATTGAATATAATAGTAATATAATTACAAAATATTCAAGCCCACCTCTAGATACTTGAATTCAGCCATTAACATGTGCAAGTGAGGGCCACCAAAGTACAAATGACGTTTTTCTAACAAAAATCATTTAAACTCCAAAAATCAATTCACACCCGATATACCGAAACTTCAATTATTCACAATAAATAGCTCTTTTATCAGAAAATTCAAATCTCGCGCTTTTTTTATAGAAAATTCAATTCTCTACAACTTTGCAGAAGAAATTTTTTTCAAATTCCAAACAGAAATTGACCGAAATCCACAAACAGGCAATTTTATAGTCTATAATAAATTTTCGGTCAAGAATTGTGTCCACCAACACACAAAACATGTGTTAAACATTTAATCCAACAAAAATACTCTTCCTCCTCATTTATTCATATATCCCACATTCATTATAAAAATATCACCATTAATATATTATTAAAATAATATATTTAAGTGAATTATTTTATCAGAAAAGATAAAATATTAATTTTCAATAATTGTCACATTAAAATTTTTCTCCATCTATATCCACATAAAATTAATATTTTTCTCATCATATAAATCAATAATTAATCATTCACAAATAATATTACAGAATCACATTACTGACAACCAGGCAGTTCCCAGGAAAAAGGGGGCTTTCCAATAAGGATCTATCCTTACTGGCGCGCAATTAGATGACCAAACCTCTCCTTAGACAGAACTTTCTAGACATTGCCAATAATGTTATCTAATAATATTATTCAGATAATATGAATTATTGTTCCGATAATAGAAAATACTGTGTAGTGATAATTATTAAAACAACAGTAATACAAAATATCAACGCAGCAATTATGGAATCAATAAAATACTAAACAGTAATTACTGTAACCATTATTGAGTAGTGCCTTCTTACGTAAGAGTCAATAATTGGTGCAATACCGTGTGTTACTGTGCAACAACGCGTATTACTGTGTTTTAACCACCGGGTATTCCAACAGTATTAACGGTAACAACTACGCCGTTATTTATAAACAACTTACTCTTGTCGTTTTCTTCATCCAATCGCTTTCCGTTATGGGGCCCACAAACGACTGCGCCGTCGTACGAATATTCTCCGACAGTAAGAATATTCCACGACCAAGCGAATATTCCCCGATAACAATGAATATATTTATAACCACTTGTGTATTTCGAAAAAAAAATTTATATATCACCCTTAACTTTAACATTTATCAATTTAACTGTGACAACCCCAAAATAGGTTCATTCCACCCAACCCATTCTGAGTCGTCAAATACATGGTACAGAAAATAACTACAACTTTATTACAACAATTGTCGTGCAAAATACAACAACACATATGCTGTGAGTTTGGATACAAATATATACCAAATGTGACTCATGTTCCAACCGTGGACATCACCTCACAATAACACCTTACATAAAGGTATAGTCAAAAACTGTTTTAGAAATTAGAATCTTTGGGAAGTACTCAAGGAAACCTTCGTACATGGGAGGCCACGCGTCTAGGTTATGATAGATATCATATGGCCACAGAATTATCCTTGGTTGACCCAATAGACCCCAAAGAAAAACGAGAAGATTACTATCATATTCTTCCCAATGGTGAGTCTTCTCTTGACTTATCATTATCTCCACTGTCTCTAATTGAGAATTATACTTCAAACAAACACCAAGATTATATAGGTAGTGCCCATAGATATACTCAGCAAGTGGATGAGCACAACCCTGTCTTATGATGACACGAGGTTGTATGTCATTAGACATCTTGTATGATAGTGACAAAACACCCTTCCAACGTTGGGTTCGCCTCACCCTATTTTTCTTCACCAAATATAACTACTAAATGATGACCACCGTTCTATTCCCTTGTTACCCCCGCTCGACCCAGCTACACTCTTATTACCTGAAAGGAATTGTGAAGCAAAAGGGTGAGCACAACTAGCTCAGTAAAGAATATCATGACTAAAGATAATTCAATTATCAATAGCCTTCATCAACAATAAATCAGAGATTTAGAACATATGGTAAATGATAAAAATTTCAACCATAGTTGCAGCGGAACGAGCAATCCATTAGAAGAGTCAAATAGACTATAAAGTCTATTATCTTCTCCATGTTAAAAATCCACCAATAATATTTTATCCATGTAACATCACTCAACAGTTCCTTTCCACAATCATATGAATAACTCATAATCATAATTGTGACTATAAATTTTTCTTCGCACCCAGGACGAAGAATATTTTCATCACCTGTCTTTACCTGAAACATCAAAGATCATGGTTATACCAAATCACAGTTCCTGTTTATAATCATACTAACAAATCCATCTTTGCACTACAGGGCAAAGATATTCATCAACAAACCATCTTTGCACTACGGGCCAAAGATATTCAACAACAGTTCATCTTTGCACTACAGGCCAAAGATATTCATCAACAGGCCATCTTTGCACTACATGCCAAAGATATTCATCAACAATTCATATTTGCACTACATGCCAAATATATTCATATCTCAAAGAAATATATAATCATTTCAGAATTTATATAAACAATAATTATAACCATGTTGATCAATTCACCTTTGCACTTAAGCTTAAGATATTCAATTATAAATTCAATGGTCATGATCATACCAGTCACAATTCAACTTTGCACTACAGGCCAAAGAGAACCCTAGTCATGATCATACCAATAATCTACCCATCTTTACACTCCAGTGAAAGAGAATTTCAACATCAGGGTTATAAAAATGTTATATATGATGATAAAATCAATATAATCAATACATAGTTTTAATCTCAAGAGTAATATTCATAACTCAACTATAATTTGGTTAGAAAAAGAAACCAATTTTTATCGTGAATAGTAACTCGTGAATAGTAACTCGACACAAAAAGATAGAAATTCCACAATAAAATCCATACCAGTATTTCGGTATAATGATATTGAAAGAATAATATTTCTTAAGCTTATAAACAATTTATTTAAATTGTTTACACTTTACTAAATAATGCATTTAATCATTCTAAAATACCAAACTCATAAGATTTTATCACCAATAATCAAAACCCTCATCAAAAATCTGCATATACCTCATATAGGATTCTCAAGCCATAAAATCCTATTTTTCAATTTTCTTACTTCACATAACATATTTAATTCATTTACTCATAACTAGTCCATTTTCATGAAAAATACCAAATCAGTTCCAAAAATATTTCTTTTCTGGGATTTAGCATAATATAGTCCCATATTGAACATATATTTTTCTCAGAATTTTTAAAACTCATTTACTATTTTTCATATGGCCAAAACCACCGAATATTTAGACATTTATCAAAAATTATACTTTTGTCCAAAAATTCTGAAATTTACAGAGTATACTTCTATCATACACATGTACTCCCAATAAAAATTTCATCAATTTTGGAGTTAACCACAAGAAATTATAAGCGGTTACTTTTAAAATAGTCTTTTCTCATAAAATTCATAACTCTCAATCTATACATCCAAAAATCACCATTTTTGGACACAATCAAGAAAACTCATCAAAATATCATTTCAAATTTTTCCAGAATTTTTGAAGCTCAGAAAAATTACGAAACTGAAAATCATAACAACCCTTAAAATCCCTTAATATCCCTTACAATCCCTTATCTCAAAAGAGCAGTACTTCTGACTGGATATCGGATATGATGATGAAGGAAACTTGCACTGATGAATAGAAACTCACCCAGTATCTAAAAACTCACAAAATATGCTTCATAATATAGAGAGAGAAAGAGAGAAAGCTTATGTTTCTGGTGTGATTTTCAATTCTAACTTAGCCCTCTATTTATAGAAAAATTTTGGTAGGTTTGACCTGCAACCTGATGGCTTTACCTGCTACTATTCCACCCACCACATTTAAAATATAATTCAGCACATTTCTTCACCAACCACAAGTGGAGCCCACCAATTCTAGAATTTTCCACCAAAATGATAAACTCCGAAAATTCAACAATTTCTGAACCAGTCATCTCGTAAAATTCATAATAAATCATACGTTCATTTTTAACGGTTCAAAAATTTGTGGGCATATACTCAACTTATATATGTATAACATATCCAAAAATTACCACGATCCAACGGTCGGATTAAAAATTATAACCCCCGCAAAATATCTCAAAAACCCTGATTTTTAATACCTCCATTCCGACAAAAATACGGATAAAAACCTCAACATTAACTCCTTCATTTTTTAACCACAAAAATATATCCCTCATTTATATCCACATAAAATAAATATTTTCTTATCATATGAATCAATAATTAATTATTCACAAATAATATTACAGAATCACATTTATGACAACCAGGCCGTTCCCAGGAAAGAGGGGGCTTTCCAATAAGGATTTCTCCTTACTGACGCGCAATTAGATGACCAAACCTATCCTTAGACAGAACTTTCTAGACATTGCCAATAATGCTATCTAATAATACTATTCAAATAATATGAATTATTGATCTGATAATGGGAAATACCGTGCAGCAACAATTATTGAACAACAATAATACAAAATTTCAACGTAGCAATTATTGAATCAATAAAATAAAATATTGAACAGTAATTACTGTAACAATTATTGAGTAGCGCCTTCTTACGTAAGAATCAATAATTTCAAAAATACTGTGCAATACCGTGTGCTACTGTGCAATAACGCGTATTACTGTATTTTAACCACCAGGTATTCCAACAGTGTTAACGGTAACAACTACGCCGTTATTTGTAAAAACTCAAATTTATCGTTTTCTTCACCCGACAGTTATTCGTTATGGGGCCCACAAATAGCTGCGCCGTCGTACGAATATTTCTCGACAGAAAGAATATTCCACGACCAAACGAATATTCCCCGACAACAATGATTATTTTATAACCACTTGCTTATTTTGAAAAAAATTCATATTTCACCCATAACTTTAAACTTTTATCAATTTAACCATTTACTGAATAGTAATTATAAGAAAAATTGAATACTTTTATTTCATAAAATTCGGGGTCTTACATTAACCATTTACTAAATAGTAATTATAAGAAAAATTGAATACTTTTATTTCATAAAATTCGGGGTCTTACAGAATGTATAAACTGTCTTCATGGAATGATATATTGCTAGGTGATTAAACAAGGTGAAGTAAAGCAATATTGCAAAAATAATTTCAAAATGGACAATCAATATTGTCAAAACACTGCCCATTGATGCCAACTATAGTAGACAAAGTATACACATTCAACATTGTCAAAAACAGTTACAAGACAAAAATGCTCTAAAAACTACCCATTGAAACATTAAAGCCTTAATCCCCCCAGTCCTCCCTTTTTTGGTGATCTGCCTATCTTTCTCTTTATGGCTCCCTTCTTTATGTTCTTCCTCGTAGGCTGTGAGCTTGAAGCAGGCTGATTACTCCATATAGTAGACAAAGTTGGTGTGGGATTAGGTTGAGAGCTTGATTTGGGTTGATTAGGTATTTCTGAAGTTGTTGTAGTAGTAACAGTCCCTTTACTTGATTGTCCTCTAGTCTGCAGCTTTTGTGGCCTGGGATTTGGCTGAAAAATAACGCACATGTGATATGTTATCCCAAATAAAGGTTTCAAACAAAGGTTATGTGTAAGACCCCGAATTTTATGAAATAAAAGTATTCAATTTTTCTTATAATTACAATTCAGTAAGTGGTTAAATTGATAAAAAGTTAAAGTTATGGGTGAAATGTGAAAACTTTTCAAAATACGCAAGTGGTTATAAAATATTCATTGTTGTCGGAGAATATTCGTTTGGTCGTGGAATATTCTTTCTGTCGGGGAATATTCGTACGACGGCGCAGACATTTGTGGGCTCCATAACAGAATAACTGTCGGATGAAGATAACGACAAAAATTGAGTTTTTATAATTAACGGCGTAGTTGTTACCGTTAACACTGTTGGAATACCCGGTGGTTAAAATATAGTAATACGCGTAGTTGCACAGTAGCACACGGTATTGCACAATATTTTTTTTATTATTGATTCGTACGTGAGAAGGCACTACTCAATAATTGTTACAGTAATTTCTGTTCAATATTTTATTTTATTGAATCAATAATTGCTGCGTTGATATTTTATATTATTGTTGTTTCAATAATTGTCACTGCACAGTATTTTCTATTATCAGATCAATAATTCATATTATTTGAATAATATTATTGGATAGCATAATTGGCAATGTCTAGAAAGTTCTGTCTAAGGAGAGATTTGGTCATCTAATTGCGAGCCAATAAGGAAAAATCCTTATTGGAAAGCCCCCTCTTTCCTGGGAATGGCCTGGTTGTCATAATGTGATTCTGTAATATTATTTGTGCATAATTAATTATTGATTCATATGATAAAAAAATATTTATTTTATGTGGATATAAATGAGGAATATATTTTTATAGTTAAAAATGAAGGAGTTAATGTTGAGGTTTTTATCAGTATTTTTGTCGGAATGGAGGTATTAAAAATCAGAGTTTTTGAGATATTTTGCGAGGGTTATAATTTTTAATCCGACCGTTGGATCGTGGTAATTTTTGGATATGTTATACATATATAAGTTGAGTATATGTCCATAAACTTTGAACCGTTAAAAATGAACGTATGATTTGTTATGAATTTTAAGAGATGACTGGTTCAGAAATTGTTGAAGTTTCGGAATTTATCATTTTGGTGGAAAATTATAGAATTGGTGGGCCCCACTCTTGGTTGGTGAAGAAATGTGCTGAGATTTTTATTCAAATGTGGTGGGTGGAAATAATAGCAGGTAAAGCCATCAGGTTGCAGGTTAAGTCTGCTTCGGCGTGCTAACATTTTCCTATAAATAGAGGGCTAAGTTAGAATTGAAAATCACACCAGAATTCATAAGTTTTCACTCTTTCTCTCTCTAGATTATTGAGTGTATTTTGTGAGTATTTAGATACTTGGTGAGTTGCTATTCATCAGTACAAATTTTTTTCAGCGTCATATCCGATATTCTGTCAGAAGTGCTGCTCTTTTGAGGTAAGGGATAGTAAGGGATTTTAAGGGTTGTTATGTTTTTCAGTTTCGTAATTTTTCTGACCTTCAAAAAATTCTGGAAAAATTTAAAATGATATTTTGATGAGTTTTATTGATTGTGTCCAAAAATGGTGATTTTTGGATGTATAGATTAAGAGTTATGAATTTTACGGGGAAAGACTATTTTAAAAGTAACCGCTTATAACTCCTTGTGGTTAACTCTAAAATTGATAAAATTTTTATTGGGAGTACATGTATATGATAGGAGTATACTCTGTGAATTTCAGAATTTTTAGATAAAAGTACAATTTATGATAAATGTCTAAATATTCGGCTGTTTTGGCCATATGAAAAATAGTAAATGTGTTTTAAAAATTCTGAGAAAACTATATGTTCACTATGGGACTATATTATGCTAAATTCCAGAAAAAAAATATTTTTGGAGCTGATTTGGTATTTTTTATGAAAATGGTCTAGTTATGAGTAAATGAATTAAATATGTTTTGTGAAGTAAGAAAATTAGAAAATAGGATTTTATGGCTTGAGAATCCTATATGAGGTATATTCAGATTTTTGATGAGAATTTTTGGTTATTGGTGATGAAATCTTATGAGTTTGACATTTTAGGATGATTAAATGCATTATTTAGTAAAGTGTAAACAATTAAAATAAATTATTTATAAACTTAAGAAATATTATTCTTTCAATATCATTATACCAAAATATTGGTATGTATTTTATTGTGGAATTTCTAACTTTTTATGTCGGGTTTACTATTCACGAGTTACTATTCACGAGTTACAATTCACGAGTTACTATTCATGAGTTACTATTCACGAGTTACTATTCACGACAAAATTGGTTTCTTTTTCTAACCAAATTATAGTTGATTTATGAATATTGCTCTTGAAATTAAATCCATATTTTAATCATATTATTTTTATTATCATATATAACATTTTTATAACCTTGATGTTGAAATTCTCTTTCGCTTGAGTGTAAAGATGGGTAAATTATTGGTATGATCATGACTATGGGTTCTCTTTGGCCAGTAGTGCAAAGTTGAATTGTTGACTGGTATGATCATGACCATTGAATTTATAACTGAATATCTTTAGTTTAAGTGCAAAGATGAATTGATCAACATGGTTATAATTATTGTTTATATAAATTTTGAAATGATTATATATTTCTTTGAGATATTAATATCTTTGGCCTGTAGTGCAAATATGACCTGTTGATGAATATCTTTGGACTGTAGTGCAAAGATGGTCTGTTGATGAATATCTTTGGCCTGTAGTGCAAAGATGGTCTGTGGATGAATATCTTTGGGCCGTAGTGCAAAGATGAATTTATTAATATGATTATGAACAGGAACTGTGATTTGGTATAACCATAATTTTTGATATTTCTGGTAAAGACATGTGATGAAAATTGTCTTCGTCCTGCATGCGAAAAGGAATTTAGAATCACAATTATGATTATGAGTTATTTATATGATTGTGGACCAGAACTGTTGATTGATGTTGCAGGGATAAAACATTGTTAATGGATTTTTAACATGGAGAAGATAATAGATTTTATGGTCTATTTGACTCTTCTAATGGATTGCACGTTCCGCTGCAACTATGGTTGAAATTTTTTATCATTTACCATATGTTCTAAATCTCTGATTTATTATTGATGAAGGCTATCGATAATTTAATTATCTTTAGTCATGATATTCTTTACTGAGCTAGTTGTGCTCACCCTTTTGCTTCACAATTCCTTTCAGGTAATAAGAGTGTAGCTGGATCGAGCGAGGGTAACGGGGAAATAGAACGGTGGTCTCTAGCTGTGGAGGTTCTCCCGAAGCAGTATAGAAAAGTTCATTTAGTAGTTTTATTTGTTGAATCCAATAGGGTAAGGTGTACCCAACGTTGGAAGGGTGTTTTGCCACTATCATACAAGATGTCTAACGACATACAATCTCGTGTCATCATAAGACAGGGATGTGCTCATCCACTTGCTGAGTATATATATGAGCACTACCTATATAATCTTGGTGTTTGTTTAAGGTATAATTCTCAATTAGAGACAGTAGAGATAATGATATGTCAATAGAAGACTCAACATTGGGAAGAATATGATAGTAATCTTCTCGTTTTTCTTTGGGGTCTATTGGGTCAACCAAGGATAATTCTGTGGCCATATGATATCTATCATAACCTAGACGCATGGCCTCCCATATACGAAGGTTTCCTTGAGCACTTTCCAAAGATGCTAATTTCTAAAACAGTTTTTGACTATACCTTTATGTAAGGTGTCATTGTGAGGTGATGTCCACGATTGGAACATGAGTCACATTTAGTATATATTTGTATCCAAACTCACAGCATATGTGTTGTTGTATTTTGCACGATAATTGTTGTAATAAAGTTGTAGTTGTTTTCTGTACCATGTATTTGGCGATTCAGAATAGGTTGGATGGAGTGGACCTATTTTGGGGTTGTCACAGTTGGTATCAGAGCCATAAGTAAAGAGCCCCGAGCCTCTCGCTGGTGACTTCCTGTTGATAGGGGATGCACCGAAGCCAGACTCTTCGTAGGGGACGCCGTTCTGCGTTGGCAAACTGATAGGTATCAATGTAAGGTACTGACATAGGTTGGTGTCCAGAGTTACAGTTGGTATCAGAGCTTAGGGATATGATCTCTGGCGGAGATCGGAAAATAGAACTAGGAGGGGAGAGATGAGTAAATCATTCGCTAGTGTGTCCTACCTAAGCTTATTTGTTGGTCAGTCATAATATCGGGATATTATGTGATATGTTAATTTGTTAAATTTACCCTTATTTTGAAGCTATATTCTAGAATGATATCTAAAATACAGGAGATGAGCAATGGAGAAATCATGATGACAGGGAAGATGGAATCTGAAATGAAAGCAAGGTATTCTCAACTCTTTGAAATACTAAGTACGTAAATTTCGGGGACGAAATTTCATAAGGAGGGGAGATTGTAAGACCCCGAATTTTATGAAATAAAAGTATTCAATTTTTTTTATAATTACAATTCAGTAAGTGGTTAAATTGATAAAAAGTTAAAGTTATGGGTGAAATGTGAAAACTTTTCAAAATACGCAAGTGGTTATAAAATATTCATTGTTGTCGGGGAATATTCGTTTGGTCGTGGAATATTCTTTCTGTCGGAGAATATTCGTACGACGGCGCAGACATTTGTGGGCCCCATAACAGAATAACTGTCGAATGAAGATAACGACAAAAATTAAGTTTTTATAATTAACGGCGTAGTTGTTACCGTTAACACTGTTAGAATACCCGGTGGTTAAAATATAGTAATATGCGTAGTTGCACAGTAGCACACGGTATTGCACAATATTTTTTTTATTATTGATTCGTACGTGAGAAGGCACTACTCAATAATTGTTACAGTAATTTCTGTTCAATATTTTATTTTATTGAATCAATAATTGTTGCGTTGATATTTTATATTATTGTTGTTTCAATAATTTTCACTGCACAGTATTTTCCATTATCAGATCAATAATTCATATTATTTGAATAATATTATTAGATAGCATTATTGGCAATGTCTAGAAAGTTCTGTCTAAGGAGAGATTTGGTCATCTAATTGCGCGCCAATAAGGAAAAATCCTTATTAAAAAGCTCCCTCTTTCCTGGGAACGGCCTGGTTGTCATAATGTGATTCTGTAATATTATTTGTGAATAATTAATTATTGATTCATATGATAAGAAAATATTTATTTTATGTGGATATAAATGAGGAATATATTTTTGTGGTTAAAAATGAAGGAGTTAATGTTGAGATTTTTATCAGTATTTTTGTCGGAATGGAGGTATTAAAAATCAGAGTTTTTGAGATATTTTGCGAGGGTTGTAATTTTTAATCCGACCGTTGGATCGTGGTAATTTTTGGATATGTTATACATATATAAGTTGAGTGTATGTCCATAAACTTTGAACCGTTAAAAATGAACGTATGATTTGTTATGAATTTTAAGAAATGACTGGTTCAGAAATTGTTGAAGTTTCGGAATTTATCATTTTGGTAGAAAATTCTAGAATTGGTGGGCCCCACTCTTGGTTGGTGAAGAAATGTGCTAAGATTTTTATTCAAATGTGGTGGGTGGAAATAGTAGCAGGTAAAGCCATCAGGTTGCAGGTTAAGTCTGCTTCGGCGTGCTAACATTTTCCTATAAATAGAGGGCTAAGTTAGAATTGAAAATCACACCAGAATTCATAAGTTTTTTCTCTTTATCTCTCTAGATTATTGAGTGTATTTTGTGAGTATTTAGATACTTGGTGAGTTGCAATTCATCAGTGCAAGTTTCTTTCAGCGTCATATCCGATATTCTGTCAGAAGTGTTGCTCTTTTGAGGTAAGGGATAGTAAGGGATAGTAAAGGATTTTAAGGGTTGTTATGTTTTTCAGTTTCGTAATTTTTCTGACCTTCAGAAAATTCTGGAAAAATTTAAAATGATATTTTGATGAGTTTTATTGATTGTGTCCAAAAATGGTGATTTTTGGATGTATAGATTAAGAGTTATGAATTTTACGGGGAAAGACTATTTTAAAAGTAACCGCTTATAATTCCTTGTGGTTAACTCCAAAATTGATGAAATTTTTATTAGGAGTACATGTATATGATAGGAGTATACTCTGTGAATTTCAGAATTTTTAGATAAAATTACAATTTGTGATAAATGTCTAAATATTCGGCTGTTTTGGCCATATGAAAAATAGTAAATGAGTTTTAAAAATTCTGAGAAAACTATATGTTCACTATGGGACTATATTATGCTAAAGTCCAGAAAAAAAATATTTTTGGAGCTGATTTGGTATTTTTCATGAAAATGGTCTAGTTATGAGTAAATGAATTAAATATGTTTTGTGAAGTAAGAAAATTCGAAAATAGGATTTTATGGCTTGAGAATCCTATATGAGGTATATGCAGATTTTTGATGAGGATTTTTGGTTATTGGTGATGAAATCTTATGAGTTTGACATTTTAGGATGATTAAATGCATTATTTAGTAAAGTGTAAACAATTAAAATAAATTGTTTATAAACTTAAGAAATATTATTCTTTCAATATCATTATACCAAAATATTGGTATGTATTTTATTGTAGAATTTCTAACTTTTTGTGTCGGGTTTACTATTCACGAGTTACTATTCATGAGTTACTATTCACGAGTTACTATTCATGGGTTACTATTCACGAGTTACTATTACGACAAAATTGGTTTCTTTTTCTAACCAAATTATAGTTGATTTATGAATATTACTCTTGAAATTAAATCCATGTTTTGATCATATTGTTTTTATTATCATATATAACATTTTTATAACCTTGATGTTGAAATTCTCTTTCGCTTGAATGTAAAGATGGGTAAATTATTGGTATGATCATGACTATGGGTTCTCTTTGGCCAGTAGTGCAAAGTTGAATTGTTGACTGGTATGATCATGACCATTGAATTTATAACTGAATATCTTTAGCTTAAGTGCAAAGGTGAATTGATCAACATGGTTATAATTATTGTTTATATAAATTTTGAAATGATTATATATTTCTTTGAGATATTAATATCTTTGGCCCGTAGTGCAAAGATGACCTGTTGATAAATATCTTTGGACTGTAGTGCAAAGATGGTCTGTTGATGAATATCTTTGGCCTGTAGTGTAAAGATGGTCTGTGGATGAATATCTTTGGCCCGTAGTGCAAAGATGAATTTATTAGTATGATTATGAACAGGAATTGTGATTTGGTATAACCATGATTTTTGATGTTTCAGGTAAAGACATGTGATGAAAATTGTCTTCATCCTGGATGCGAAGAGGAATTTAGAATCACAATTATGATTATGAGTTATTTATATTATTGTGGACCAGAACTGTTGATTGTTGTTGCAGGGATAAAATATTGTTGATGGATTTTTAACATGGAGAAGATAATAGATTTTATGGTCTATTTGACTCTTCTAATGGATTGCACGTTCCACTGCAACTATGGTTGAAATTTTTTATCATTTACCATATGTTCTAAATCTCTGATTTATTATTGATGAAGGCTATCGATAATTTAATTATCTTTAGTCATGATATTCTTTACTGAGCTAGTTGTGCTCACCCTTTTGCTTCACAATTCCTTTCAGGTAATAAGAGTGTAGCTGGATCGAGCGAGGGTAACGGGAAAATAGAACGGTGGTCTCTAGCTGTGGAGGTTCTCCCGAAGAAGTATAGAAATGTTCATTTAGTAGTTTTATTTGTTGAATCCAATAGGGTAAGGTGTACCCAACGTTGGAAGGGTGTTTTACCACTATTATACAAGATGTCTAATGACATACAACCTCGTGTCATCATAAGACAGGGATGTGCTCATTCACTTGCTGAGTATATATACGAGCACTACCTATATAATCTTGGTGTTTGTTTGAAGTATAATTCTCAATTAGAGATAGTAGAGATAATGATATGTCAATAGAAGACTCACCATTGGGAAGAATATGATAGTAATCTTCTCGTTTTTCTTTGGGGTCTATTGGGTCAACCAAGGATAATTCTGTGGTCATATGATATCTATCATAACCTAGACGCATGGCCTCCCATATACGAAGGTTTCCTTGAGCACTTCCCAAAGATGCTAATTTCTAAAACAGTTTTTGACTATACCTTTATGTAAGGTGTCATTGTGAGGCGATGTCCACGATTGGAACATGAGTCACATTTAGTATATATTTGTATCCAAACTCACAGCATATGTGTTGTTGTATTTTGCACGATAATTGTTGTAATAAAGTTGTAGTTGTTTTCTGTACCATGTATTTGGCGACTCAGAATAGGTTGGATGGAATGGACCTATTTTGGGGTTGTCACATTATGCATAAGCAACAAGTCATCAATCTATCAGTCCAACACATAGTCATATTCATAGCATAGCAACATGTCATCAATCTATCAATCCAATACAAATAAGTTAACCTTTACAATGTCAAAAATAGTTTTCAGATCTGACTATCAGTCCAAACCTTGTTGAAATGTTTCTTGCTACTTGTTTAATCACACACAAACAGATAATCTTATATCAACTATAGAACAAGAGCTTGAGGAAATTATCTTAGTCCAACTAAAATTGTAAAGATAAAATGCCAATGAACCATGCCAGTCAATGAATTGGGAAGAGCCAAGTAATCTATTAACATGCCAATGAACCATGCCATTCAATGAACACCAGCTGACCTAAACAGATGAACAGTTATCCAATAATGAAATAAGGTACACCAAGTAATCTATTAAAATGTACCTTAACAGGAATCTGTTGCACATTAGTTGCAGTCCCTTCAGTGGACTGATGTGGTCTGGTAGGAATGTCTGACTGTGTTGGCTGTGCAGTTAACTTGTTATTTGTCAGAAAATTAAAACATGTTAAACTGTTATAAATAAGAGTTAAAAATACATTATGTTCATGCCCTGTTATAAATAAGAGTTAAAAATGCATTATGTCCATGCCCTGTTATAAATAAGAGTTAAAAATACACTGCTTGATATGAAAAACATAAAGTACTGACCTTGTTCATTCTTGATTTAGGATGAAAAGGTAATGTACATGCCCTACTGTTATGCCCTAGTGCCACCTTTTCTTTGTTGCTTTATGTTGGTTTTTTTGGTTCATCTGCAGCCTTTCTTCTGAGTTTCCTTGGTCTGCCAGTGGGCTTATGATAGAGTGGAGGCTGAATCTGGGCAAAATTAGAATGAACCCATTCATGGTGACTTGGCACAGACTTTATGATAAAGTTATATGTGTTTAAGTAGACATCCTTGCTATAGCACTGATGGCAATAAGCCTCTGGTTGCTCCCTATTTGCCCATATTGCAGACACAGCATGTGTAAGACCCCGAATTTTATGAAATAAAAGTATTTAATTTTTTTTATAATTACTATTTAGTAAATGGTTAAATTGATAAATGTTAAAGTTAAGGGTGATATATGAATTTTTTTCAAAATAATCAAGTGGTTATAAAATACTCATTGTTGTCGGGGAATATTCGTTTGGTCGTGGAATATTCTTGCTGTCGGGGAATATTCATACGACGGCGCAGCCTTTTGTGGGCCCTATAACGAAAAGTGATTGGATGAAAAAAAACGACAAGTATAAGTTATTTACAAATAACGGCGTAGTTGTTACCGTTAACACTGTTGAAATACCCGGTGGTTAAAACACTGTAATACGCGTTGTTGCACAGTAGCACACGGTATTGCACCAATTATTGATTTTTACGTAAGAAGGCATTACTCAATAATTGTTACAGTAATTACTGTTCAGTATTTTATTTTATTGATTCCATAATTGCTACGTGGATATTTTATATTACTGTTGTTTCAATAATTGTCACTACACAGTATTTTCCATTATCGGAGTAATAATTCATATTATCTTAATAATATTATTAGATAACATTATTGACAATGTCTAGAAAGTTCTGTCTAAGGAGAGGTTTGGTCACCTAATTACGCGCCAGTAAGGAGAAATCCTTATTGGAAAGCCCCCTCTTTCCTGGGAATTGCCTGGTTGCCGGTACTGTGATTCTGTAATATTATTTATGAATAATTAATTATTGATTTATATGATGAGAAAAATATTAATTTTATGTGGATATAGATGGAGAAAATTTTTAAATGTGACAATTGTTGAAAATTAATATTTTATCTTTTTCTGATAAAATAATTCATTTAAATATATTATTTTAATAATATATTGATGGTGATATTTTTATAATGAATGTGGGATATATGAGTATATGAGGAGGAAGAGTATTTTTGTGGCATTAAATGATTAACACATATTTTGTGTGTTGGTGGACACAATTCTTGACCGAAAATTTATTATTGACTGTAAAATCGCCCGTTTATGGATTTCGGTCAATTTTTATTTGAAATTTGGAAAAAATTCTTCTGCAAAGTTGTAGAGAATTGAATTTCCTATAAAAATTCGCGAGATTCGAATTTTCTGATAAAAGGGCTATTTATTATGAATTATTGAAGTTCTGAAGTTCCGAAATAATTGATTTTTGGAAGTTTTATTTATTTTTATTAACAAAAACGTTTTTTACACTTTGGTGGACCCCACTTGCACATGTTGATGGCTTGAAATCCAGATTTTCAAAGGTGGGCTAAGGAAAATTTATAATTATATTATTATTTTATTAAATTTTCTGCTTTGGTGTTCTAAGCAATTTCCTATAAATAGGGTGCTTAGGTTAGAATTGAAAATCATACCAGAAACACAAGTTTCTCTCTATTTCTCTCTCTATATCAAGTGTATTCTTGTGAGTATTTTGATATCTTGAGTGTTGCTATACGATGCAAGTTCGTTCAGGCGTTATTCCAGTCAGGAGTACTACACTTTTGAGGTAAGGGATAATAAGGGATGTTATTTTTTTAAAAATGATATTATTTCTTTCAATATCATTATACCGGAATATTGGTAAGATTTTTCTTGTGAAATTCTTATCTTTTCATGTCGGGGTTACTATTCACGAGTTACTATTCACGATGGGTTACTATTCATGAGTTACTATTCAAGAGTTACTATTTACGGGTACTATTCACTACAAAATTGGTTTCTTTTTCTAGCCAAATTATAGTTTATTTATGAATATTACTCTGGAGATTAAAACTATGTATTGATTATATTGATTTTATTATCATATATAACATTTTTATAACCCTGATGTTAAAATTCTCTTTCACTGGAGTGTAAAGATGGGTAGATTATTGGTATGATCATGACTAGGGTTCTCTTTGTCCAGTAGTGAAAAGTTGAATTGTGACTGGTATGATCATGACCATTGAATTTATAATTGAATATCTTTAGCTAAGTGCAAAGGTGAATTGATCAACATGGTTATAATTATTGTTTATATAAATTCTGAAATGATTATATATTTCTTTGAGATATGAATATCATTGGCCCGTAGTGCAAAAATGAATTATTGATGAATATCTTTGGCATGTAGTGCAAAGATGAACTGTTGATGAATATCTTTGGCTCGTAGTGCAAAGATGAATTTATTAGTATGATTATGAACAGTAACTGTGATTTGGTATAACCGTGATCTTTGATGTTTCAGGTAAAGACAGGTGATGAAAATTATCTTCGTCCTGGATGAGAAAAGGAATTTAGAACTACAATTATGATTATGAGTTATTCACATGATTGTGGAAAGGAACTGTTGATTGATGTTACAGGGTTAAAACGTTGTTGGTGGACTTTTAACATGGAGAAGATAATAGACTTTATGGTCTATTTGACTCTTCTAATGGATTGTTCATTCCGCTGCAACTATGTTTGAAAAGTTTTATCATCTACCATATGTTTTAAATCTCTGATTTATTACTGATAAAAAACTATTGATAATTTATTTATCTTTAGTCATGATATTCTTTACTGGGCTAGTTGTGCTCACCCTTTTGCTTCACAATTTCTTTCAGGTAATAGAAGTGTAGCTGGGTCAAGCGGGGGATAACCGGGGAATAGAACGGTGGTCTATAGCTGTTGAGGGTGAGGTGAACTTAACTTGGAAGGGTGTTTTGTCACTATCATACAAGATGTCTAATGACATACAACCTCGTGTCATTATAAGACAGGGTTGTGCTTATCCACTTGTTGAGTATATTTACAAGCACTACCTATATAATCTTGGTGTTTGTTTGGAGTATAATTCCCAATTGGAGACAGTGGAGATAACGATATGTCAAGAGAAGACTCGCCATTGGGAAGAATATGATAGTAATCTTCTCATTTTTCTTTGGGGTCTATTGGGTCAACCAAGGATAATTCTGTGGCCATATGATATCTATCATAACCTAGAAGCATGGCCTCCCACATACGAGGGTTTCCTTGAGCACTTCCCAAAGATTCTAATTTCTAAAACAGTTTTTGACTATACCTTTATGTAAGGTGTCATTGTGGCGTGTTATCCAAGGTTGAGACATGAGTCACAGTTGGTATATATTTGTATTCAAACTCACAGCATATGTGTTGTTATATTTTGCACGACAATTGTTGTAATAAAGTTATAGTTGTTATCTGTACCATGTATTTGGCGTCACAAAATGGGTTGGATGGATTGGACCTGTTTTGGGGGCGTCACAGCATGTCTGCATGGAATCCCACTAAGCTGCCACATTTTATAACCACAAGTCCAATCATTCAAATTCACAACCCATGTTCTGTCATCAACTTCTACTTCAAATTCTCCACACCCATACTTCAAAGCAGTGCATCCCCTACAAGCTTTCTTAATCATCTCCAATTTTTTTCTGAATTCTGGGCCCAAGTGACTCTACATACTTGTCCATGCCTTCCCTTTTTACCTGAACCTAACCATTAATTTCTTCCTTATCCACCCTAGCATGTTTATTATACCTTTTTCCCTTGCCTCCAAGATGTAATTATTCCATGACTCATTCAAGTTGTTCACTACTACATCACACTTACAGTGGGGTGAAAAATGAGACCTGACCCAAAATTTTGGCCCATCATCCAATAACCACTTAGCTGCTTCTGCATCAGCTTTGTGCACCTCTTTCATGGCTGCTTCAAATGAGAACATGTCACCACAACTAGCTGCATTCTAGAACAAATCCCTAAGTAGCTTCCCCCTAAACTTAATTTTGAAGTTATTGTACAAATGCTTTAAACAAAATCTATGTTCATTGTTGGGTAACATTATATTGAACACCTCTACTACCCCCTTTTGCCTATCAAAAATGAAAACATACCTTCTTGTTTCATTTTCACCTATGTCATTTAGAAGCTGAGTAAGAAACCACTACCAACTATCTTTACATTTAATTTCAACAACAACAACTGCAATGGGAAATATGTTGTCATTAGCATCTCTTCCTATATCACTTAGTAGCTGCCCTCCAAAAACCCCCTTTAAAAAATACCCATCTAATCCTATAATAGGTCTACACCCAACTAGGAAACCATGTTTGGAAGCAGCAAGCCTCATATAAAGCCTCTGAAAATCCCACTTAGGATTATCTCTCAAGTCATGCATATATTTTTTGGCCAAGTATCTACTGTCAACAAGATGATTCTTATCCTGTCCAGCACATGTATGGTCCCGCCCCCCCAAAGATTTTATCTTAAAAGTTTGTTCACCCTGTTTGAGTGATGCATGAATCCTCCATTTACAATTTTTAGCTTTACACTTAGCAGTTATTCTTTTTCTGTCGTTTTAAATATACTTTATGTCAAATCCCCCTTTAACAAAAAATTCAACTAATGCTTGTCTAAAAATTTCATTATTTGAAAATTCCGTTCCAATCTCAAATTTTATCTTACCCATATCAGTTGCCTCATTAAACTCCATACATCCATCCCCTTCCAAATTGTCCTCATCATCTGACAGAACAAACTTCCTCCTTAATGCATCTTTTCCTTTCTCCATCATCATCACTCCACCAATCCTCTACAAAGACATCATTCATGTTCACCTTTGGTTCATCTATTTTTTTTGTGCCTTCTTCGAATATATCATCATCCTCAGGCCCCTCTAGATCCTCATCCATCCATGGTGGATGCTCTGCTTCTTCCCCATTATCATTATCAGCTTGTTTTATAATTTTTTCCTTTGTATGTTTTGTTTATTTTTTAGGATTTCTAGTTTGTTTCCCTTTTCCTTTGTCTGTTTCTTTCTGCTGCCCTTTATCTGTTTCTTTTTGCTTCCCTTTATCAATAGTACCACTTTGGTTAATGTTATCAGTTGTTTCACTTTGAACACCAAAGTCTTTTCATTTTCACTTTGGTTCATGTTATCAATTGTCAAACCACAAATTTGCCTAATAGTTTGGTTAATGTTATCATTTTCAACATCTTCTGGCCTAACAACTTGTATGGGACCCCCCATTTTCTTGTCCATATATATGCACCTCCTCACTCTCTGCATTAACTAAGAAACCAATTATATCAATGACATCTTTGTCATTTTGCATATATAATGCCCCACCCTCCCAAATTTCATACCCCGGTACAAGATAATAAATATTCACATTTGAAACTGGACATAAAGAAGTATACTAAGCAAAGAAAGGTAATCCAACCCAGCATTCTCTATTATTTCTTCACTACCCCCCAACATATTTATGTACTGGATCTTGAACAAACTTCCCACCATAATGAAAAATAATTCTAACAGACATTCTGCATTAAACAAATGAAGGAGAAATGTTTGAATAATATACAAAACATTATAACAAGTATCACAAAAAGGGGACCAAAGTCAGTGGTAGACACATGGGAACAATAATAGTAATAAAGAAAGGGGGACCATAGTAGTGAGCATAATTTATCCAGGACCAAATATACTAACTAATTCCACAAAAAAACATGCATGCAATATACAACAAATAACTCAAAATTAAAAACAAAGTACATATGATATCTATCAGACAAGGAAAAAATTACCTAAAGCGGCACCAAATTAAATATCACAGACCAAGTGTAGGTGGGAACCTAGTAACTCACGAAGATCCACCACGAACACACAAACCCCACACCCTATTTCTCTCTCCTCTCTAGCCCTAGATATCACCACGATCGCTTGCTTCTCTAGCCCTAGATATCAAACTGAAATGAAATGAAAGAAAACCCTTATTGCATCTGTCGTTTTCAATATATATATGGAGGGTAATTAAGTCTTTAGCCAACTAAAGTAACGGAGCTAAAACGAAAAGCATTTTTTGACTTCAACTCAAAAAGTCGAGAGTTTTAAATATAGCTTTACTGACTACATGTGGTTAAGTGGGAAAGCGCCCAAACCCCAGGTGGTTATCTGAACTTTACCCTTCATTTAAAATAAAGAGGATCCGCCATCATTATTCACGAATAGAAGATAAAACACTATTAATTAATGGTAAAATATAATAATTTTTTTGATTCAAATATCATAAAAATGTATAGTTAAGGCAAAATATCACAAAAACTTCAATTTGATGATCTGATTGAAACGGTCTTAATAAAAAAAATGAATTAAAAGAATATGAGTTATCAATTTGAGGAACACGAGTGGGAGATGGAGAGAGTGAAATTAGAAGTATGAATGAGCATAACTTAAAATGATATATTTTTTTCTTTGTTTACTATTAAATTCTTGAAAAATTAAATTTGACACTTAACTGAGTAGTATTGTGGAGCTGTCGTTGACACTCCTAAATTAACCTCACTTTCACTTCATAATTTATAATAATTAGCACAGTAGCAAGTAAGGATCGATCCCACAGAGAGTAAAGTTATTTTAGAATTATTCTATTATTTCAACAGAAAATAAAGATGGGGTTTTTGAAAATTATTTTTAAAACTAAGAATAAAATTAATGATTAACCAAATATGTAAAAACTTCAGTTCTGCAGTTCAGTTTCACCGAGTACAATAATCAATTAATCAAGTTATTATTATTTTTTCCTTCAATGAAACTATTAGCCCTAGATAACAATAAGCTCTACTATCCGAAATTCTCCTTAGATTATCACTGTATGAAATAAGCTCTCCACCAGATTCTAACTAGCATACAACCTAGAATAAGCTCTCTAGATTTAATATGATAGAAGCATTAAGAAATAGAGAATTAGGTTAATCCAATAACAAACACATAAGCTCGATTTGTTTAACTTGTTTTATGATAATCTTAGCAATAAACAAAAGCTTGTCCACAATAATTATTACCAAGTTACTACTTATGATGAAGACAGATATCAATTACACATAATATCAATCTTAATCTAGCATATGTTAACGATCAAACTAATTCAATTGGTCATATCAAATTAATTAAATCAATTTAGCATGCAATCAATAAAAACAGATTATCAGAAGAAATTTCACACAATAAGAAATAAATAATAATACTCAATTAATCAATTATTTGTAACAAGGATTCACCTCCCTTTAGAACTGAATAAAAAAAACTAGCCTGACATGCTCTTGAGTCTGCCCTCCAAAGATGATAGTTGATAATGAATGAATAAAAACCTTACTCTCATCCTCTATTTATAGTGCTAGACAAAGTCTCCTATAGAAAGTAGAAATCCAAATCCTAAAAAGAATTTTAAATTACACTAATTTCCATAAAGAAATAGAATTCAATTTGAAAATAAATCTTAGTCTAAAAGAAATCTTAATTACAATATAATTGTAAAAACTAATCTTCTAGAATCCAAAATTCAGATTTGAAATTGGAATTAAATCCCACAATTGTCATATGCTTAAACTCATTGCCGCGTAATCCAAATCCATTTATGATACTAATTATTGAATCCTTGATTTGCTAGGAATCCCGTAAACCTCCTCCAATTTATTTCAAAATCATGAAAACCCCTTCAATTGTACCTAAAATAAAAATATAAGCACATGATATGCATTGCCACATGCCAAACGTTACCACTTACCAGGTACATTTTAAATTGAGATAGATAAACTTCTTTTTTTATGTGTAAACAAAAGCTCAAGAGGAGTGAGAATTGCACAAATCTAACAGTCCAACTCCTCTAAAGGACAACCTATAATGTCCACAGTATGTACACCTACAGCTTGAGTTGTACTCGAGAGTAGTTAGCATGAAATTAATTTTGGTCAATTGATTAATATAGTATCGACACGCAAACTATGAAGAGATCTCTCTGCGTGTCAGCACTGTATTGGTCAATTGACCAACTTATCATAAAGTTAACTTCATAATAATCGGATCCGTTATACTCATACATGCAGTTTGTGTCATGCGTGACGTCAAAAGTTAAATAAATATTAATTTAAATTTTTTTAATTTATTTTAAAAAATCAAATTTGAGCTTATAATTTAAAAAGAAAAGAGCATCATTCAAGCTTTATTTGAGAGAACGTTTCTTGTCAACCCCTTTAGATCTCTCCTATCAAGAAGTTTTAATGTAAATTTGTCGCATTCGGAATTTCGAATCTAAGTAGAGAATGCTAGCTATAATATGGTTGCCCCGATGAACCATTTCATTAAGGAAAAATAAAACTAGTTTGGCAGCATAAGTTACTGAATGATAAGAAGACTTTAGTTATATTAGAACATGATCACCCTTTTATTATTCTTCAGTCTTTGTGGCGCACACACTGTGTGCACAATTTAAAAAAAATCTAAATAAGAATTATAAAATATGAACGAGAAAATAAAAGAAAGAAGTTAAGGGTATAAAATGGGAGAGAGATGTTACAAATTTTTTAAAAAAAATCATTTATTTTCTCTACTCTACCTTAATAATTATATAGATGTAAAAACAATATTAAAATAACAGTCTAAATATTTCAAAAATGCAAGAATGTGTGTGTACGTACTACGTGTAAGGAAGATGTATATTTTCATATAAATCAGAATTTAAATTTGGTAGATTAACGTAAAAGCAAAAAATGTAAAAAAATAATTGTAATATATCAAGGCTAGTATTCAGTATTAAGCCCTCCTTTGGTGCTTAGAGTTATTAGCGTTTATCTTCCTGAATACAATGACAATATATACTATAACAGTACTACAAATAGCACACACATTGAACCAGATAATATTTTTGTAAGACCCCAAATTATTAATAAATGATTTTTTAATTTTTTTTATTTATTATTTTGAAATAGTAAGGGTTAATGTGGTTAGTTATGGGTAAAATGCGCAAATATTTCAAATAACCAGGTGGTTATAAAATATTCATTTTTGTCGGGAAATATTCGCTTGGTCGTGGAATATTCTTACTGTCGGAGAATATTCGTACGACGACGCAGTCTTTGTGGGCCCCATAACGGAAAGCGATTGGATGAAGAAAACGACAAAAATAAGTTGTTTATAAATAACGGCGTAGTTGTTACCGTTAATACTGTTGGAATACCCGATGGTTAAAACACAGTAATACGCGTTGTTGCACAGTAGCACACGGTATTGCACCAATTATTGATTCTTACGTAAGAAGGCACTACTTAATAATTGTTACAGTAATTACTGTTCAATATTGTACTTTATTGATTCAATAATTGCTGCGTTGATATTTTATATTACTGTTATTTTAATAATTGTCACTACACAGTACTTTCTATTATCGGAATAATAATTCATATTATCTGAATAATATTATTAGATAACATTATTGGCAATGTCTAGAAAGTTCGATCTAAGGAGAGGTTTGGTCATCTAATTGCGCGCCAGTAAGGAGAGATCCTTATTGGAAAGTCCCCTCTTTCCTGGGAACGGCCTGGTTGCCAGTACTGTGATTCTGTAATATTATTTGTGTATAATTAATTATTGATTTATATGATGAGGAAAATATTGATTTTATGTGGATATAGATGGAGAAAATTTTTAATGTGACAATTGTTGAAAATTAATATTTTATCTTTTTCTGATAAAATAATTCATTTAAATATATTATTTTAATAGTATATTGATGGTGATATTTTTACAATGAATGTGGGATATATGAGTATATGAGGAGGAAGAGTATTTTTGTGGTATTAAATGATTAACACATGTTTTGTGTGTTGGTGGACACAATTCTTAACCGAAAAATTTATTGTTGACTGTAAAATCGCCCGTTTGTGGATTTCGGTCAATTTCTGTTTGAAATTTGGAAAAATTTTCTTCTGCAAAGTTGTAGAGAATTGAATTTCCTATAAAAACTCACGAGATTTGAATTTTCTGATAAAAGGGCTATTTATTATGAAAAAATAAGTTTGGGAGTTTAATAATATTGAAAAATGATTTTTTGTAGTTTTTTTTTTAAAAATTTAAAAATGTGTTTGATTTCAGATTTTTATTGGGCTTGAAAATTTATATATATATCTATTATAGAATAATATATATATATTATATATAATATATATATATTATACTAAATTTTCTGCTTTGGTGTTCTAAGCATTTTCCTATAAATAGGGTGCTTAGGTTAGAATTGAAAAACACACCAGAAACACAAGTTTCTCTCTATTTCTCTCTCTATATCGAGCGTATTCTTGTGAGTATTTGATACTTTGAGTGTTGATATACGGTGCAAGTTTCCTTCAGCACTATATCTAGTATTCCAGTCAGAAGTACCGTCTTTCCGAGGTAAGAGATGTTATTTCTTCTTAAATGATATTATTTTCTTCAATATCATTATGCCGAAATATTGATCTGAACTTTTCATCAAATTTGGAACTTTTCATGTTGGGGTTACTATTTATGAGTTACTATTCACGAGTTACTATTCACCGAAAAATGAAATTTTCTTCTTTTCGTCCAAAATATCTATTCTGGATACTAGCTTTGATTGTATCCATGTTTTGATCATTCTTGAATTTTACTCCACTATGATTATTTATGAGGTATTTTTGGACATGGAATAGCTGAAATACGAATCCTTAATATTTATTATTTTGTTTCACTGGATTCGTTTCCTTTAAAATATTTTTCATCATCTTCAGTCTTAAATGATGATATAATTGAATATCTTTGGCCTGTAGTGCAAAGATGAATGATTTCTGATGAATATCTTTGGCCCGTAGTGCAAAGATGAACAGGTGTTGAGATGAACATGACCAACTGATGAATATCTTTGACCTGTAGTGTAAAGATGACAATTTGATTCAAGATATTTATTGATTGATGTTACAGGGATAAAATATTGATGATGAGCTTTTAAATTCATAGATAATCGTAGATTTCATTCTCTACGTAACTCTTCTATGAATTATTATTTTTCCGCTGCGAATATTGATTTAAAAGTTGTTGTCTATTGTATTCTATTAGATTTTTCCCTGTTGAAGACTAACGATAATTTGTTGTATATTATCTTAGTCATAATATTCTTTACTGGGCTAGTTGAGCTCACCCTTTTCCTTGTTGTTCCATTTTTCTTCTCAGGAGGCGAGAATGTAGCGAGTACTAGTCGGGGTATGGAATGATGGTTCAAGACAGTTATTTTTGTAGTCCTCACTATTTTGTAAAATAGTGTATCAATAAGTATAATGAGGACTTAATTGAGTATGAATACTGTCTAGATGACAATATCTGTATTTAAACTCACAGTATATGTTGTCGTATTTTGCACGACAATTGTAATAATAAAGTTGTAGTTATTTTCTGTACCATGTATTTGGCGACTCAAAATGGGTTAGATGGATTGGACCTATTTTGGGGGCGTCACAGTTGGTATCAGAGCTTAGGGATATGATCTCTGGCGGAGATCGGGGAATAGAACTAGGAGGGGAGAGACGAGTAAATCCTTTGCTAGTGTGTCCTACCTAAGTTTATTTTATTGGTCGGTCATAATATAGGGGTATTTGTGATTTGTTAATTTGTTAAATTAACCCTTGTTTATGGCAGTATTTGAGAATGTCGATTGAGAATGTTAACAGTGGAGTAAATGAGACCGTGGAGACACATTTGCTGACCAACGAGGAGAACGTGCAACAGGCTGGCAATATTCCTCCTGTAAACAACACCACTAAGCAGACGATGAACGACGGGATGTTTAGGAGTTTTTTTTCAGTTCATGCAAAACCAGACGAGGGAGACTCGTGTACAAAATACGTGTAGAAATGATAGCAACGCGCGGCTTGTCACGACCAAGCAGTTCAAGGAGTTAGGACCACCAGAATTCTGGGGAAAGCTGGATCCGATTAAGGCAGAGACGTGGGTCAAACAAATTACCAAGATATTCGATGTCTTGGGATGCATGGAAGAACAGAAGGTTCCGTTCGCCACCTTTATGTTCCGTGGCGAGGCAGACTACTGGTGGGAGTCTGTGAAACGTACTCAACCTGCCGCACTCAGCATGTCTTGGGAGACATTTCAGAAACTGTTCAATGACAAGTACTTTCCTGAAAGTATTCGTCATATGAAGGAGGTAGAGTTTATTAGACTGGAGCAGAATAACATGACGGTGTCCCAGTACGAGGCGAAGTTTGCAGAGTTGTCCAGGTTTGCACCTCATTTGTGGAGAATGAGGAACGTATGACGCGGATGTTTCTGAGAGGTTTTGAAACCCGACATACGTCAATATCTCATTTCTCATAAATTTTCTCTCTATTCAGATGTTGTCAACAGGGCTCAATTATTAGAGCGATATAACGAGTACGGTCAATCGAGGGACCACAACCAGGATCATACCGGTGACAGCAGTCATCAGAATAATGATAACCAGCGAAGAAAGAAGAATACGGACAAGAGCGGCAACCACTCTGGTGGTAATCGTGGCCATGAAAATAGAAGAAGCGAGTCGGGGGGAGATTTTAAAAAGAGGAGATTCAACAATGACAATACGAAGACGTCAGCACCAGCAGCAACTGGTTCCAAGGGAGGAGAACGACCACCGGTCATATGCTATAAGTGCGGAAAAGAAGGATATATCAGCCTAAACTGCCCACAACAGTTTAAGGTATGTTATAATTGTGGAAAGGAAGGACATATCGCTCGAGATTGCACTGTAGCGAAATCAAGTCCAGCGGGGATGGTAACTCAAAAAGTTGTCCAGAAAAGTCAAAGTCAACGGTTCCTGGAAGAGCGTTTTTTCGTGACTGGTCAGAATACGAGGAACCCGAACGAAGTTAGCACGGTTAGTTAATTATAAATTTTTGCGAAGTCTATACCTTATTAGATACCGGTTCTACCCATTCATTATTTCTCCTGCTTATACTCAACGTTTAAAATTGACTCCGGAGAAAATTAGACTTTGACTTATCTGTTGAAACTTCGTTAGGAGAAATTTTCGTTACATCCACTATTTATAAATCTTGTTTGATACAAGTTGGCACCATCACATTACCTGTTGACCTTATCTCTTTAAAGATACTTACTTTTGATGTGATTTTTAAGGTTAAATACTCATCATGCCAAAATTGATTGCTTTTGTAAGGTTGTTAGTTTTTATATTCCTAGGCAACCTGTTATTCAAATTCAAGCAACCAAACCATTTGAAGTCAAACACTTTCATATCAAGCCATGAAGTCATTCGTTTATTGAAAAACGGATGTCAAGTTTTCTTAGCCCATGTTATGGATTTGAATAAAGGCACGTCAGATTTGAATAATATTCCTGTTGTTATTGATTTTCCTGACGTATTTCTTAAAGAATTTCTTGGCTTACTCCCAGAGCGTGATAATAAATTTTGTATCGACCTTGAACCCGGTACAAAACCCATTTCGAAAATCTCATATCGAATGGCTCCTATTGAACTTCAGGTGTTAAAAATCCAACTATAGAAGTTGATAACCGAGCCTCTATCTGGTGACTTCCTTTGTGGAATGCATTGAAGCCAGACTCTCCGTAGGGGACGCCATATTCGTGCGGTAGTAAACTGATAGGTGCCATTGTGACGTGCTATCCAAGATTGGGATATGAGTCACAGTTGAGAGCAAACCTAAGTCAGTAATCGAAATACGTAGCTTTCTAGGCTTAGCTGGTTACTATCGGAGATTCGTGGAAGGATTTCTCGAATCGGTACTCCGTTAACTCAGCTGACTCGAAAAGATACAAACTTCGAATGGACCGAGGAATGCGAGAAGAGCTTCCAACATGCGACACCGACGTTGGCTCGAGCTGTTGAAAGATTTCGATCATACCATCCAATACCATCCTGGAAAAGCAAACATGGTAGCTGACGCGTTGAGTAGAAGATCATATGCAGGAACGAGTGCGATGATGTCAATTATACGCGTAGAACCAACTTTAATCGATAAAGTTAAAGTTGCTCAAGCTACAGACCCGGAGCTGATGCTGTATAAAGAAGAAGGTGCAAGAATGTGTTATTCTAGAAGTAAGAGTCGATGAAGAAAAGAAAGCTCAAGCCTTCGATTTATTTGAAATCCTCGATCGAGTAGGAACTGTGGCCTATAGACTCGCCTTAACGCTAAGTATGTCACGTTATTCACGTATCGATGTTACGTAAATATGTGGATGACCCGAACCACGTTATTTAGTTAGAACCGGACGAGATAGCCGAAAACTTAACGTACGAGAGGTATCTGTCAAGATCTTGGATATGAAGGAGTATGTCCTACGCACGAAGGTCATACCACAAGTTAAAGTTTTATGAAAAAATCATGCTATTGAGAAATGACCTGGGAGTTGGAAACGGAAATGAAAGCGAGGTATCCTCATCTTTTCGAAATACCAAGTACGTACGTCAATTTCGAGGACGAAATTTCATAAGGAGGGGAGGTTGTAAGACCCCAATTATTAATAAATGAAAATTTAATTTTCTTTATTTATTATTTTGAAATAGTAAGGGTTAATGTGGTTAGTTATGGGTAAAATACACAAATATTTCAAATAACTAGGTGGTTATAAAATATTCATTGTTGTCGGGGAATATTCGCTTGGTCGTGGAATATTCTTACTGTCGGAGAATATTCGTACGACGACGCAGTCTTTGTGGGCCCCATAACGGAAAGCGATTGGATGAAGAAAACGACAAAAATAAGTTGTTTATAAATAACGGCGTAGTTGTTACCGTTAATACTGTTGGAATACCCGGTGGTTAAAAACACAGTAATACGCGTTGTTGCACAGTAGCACACGGTATTGCACCAATTATTGATTCTTACGTAAGAAGGCACTACTCAATAATTGTTACAATAATTACTGTTCAATATTGTATTTTATTGATTCAATAATTGCTGCGTTGATATTTTATATTACTGTTGTTTTAATAATTGTCACTACACAGTACTTTCTATTATCGGAATAATAATTCATATTATCTGAATAATATTATTAGATAACATTATTGGCAATGTCTAGAAAGTTCGGTCTAAGGAGAGGTTTGGTCATCTAATTGCGCGCCAGTAAGGAGAGATCCTTATTGGAAAGCCCCCTCTTTCCTGGGAACGGCCTGGTTGCTAGTACTGTGATTTTGTAATATTATTTGTGTATAATTAATTATTAATTTATATGATGAGGAAAATATTGATTTTATGTGGATATAGATGGAGAAAATTTTTAATGTGACAATTGTTGAAAATTAATATTTTATCTTTTTCTGATAAAATAATTCATTTAAATATATTATTTTAATAATATATTGATGGTGATATTTTTACAATAAATGTGGGATATATGAGTATATGAGGAGGAAGAGTATTTTTGTGGCATTAAATGATTAACACATGTTTTGTGTGTTGGTGGACACAATTCTTGACCGAAAATTTATTGTTGACTGTAAAATCGCCCGTTTGTGGATTTCGGTCAATTTCTGTTTGAAATTTGAAAAAATTTCTTCTGCAAAGTTGTAGAGAATTGAATTTCCTATAAAAACTCACAGATTTGAATTTTCTGATAAAAGGGCTATTTATTATGAATTATTGAAGTTCCGAAATAATTAATTTTTAGGAGTTTTAGTTAATTATTTTGAGAAAAACGTTTTGTATTTTTTTGGACATCATAAACATGTGCAAGGTGACTGATTTCAGATTTTCTAAGGTGGGCTTGAAAATTTAATATATATAATATAATATATATATATTATATTATATTTTCTGCTTTGGTGTTCTAAGCATTTTCCTATAAATAGGGTGCTTAGGTTAGAATTGAAAAACACACCAGAAACACAAGTTTCTCCTATTTCTCTCTCTATATCGAGCGTATTCTTGTGAGTATTTGATACTTTGAGTGTTGCTATACGGTGCAAGTTTCCTTCAGCACTATATCTAGTATTCCAGTCAGAAGTACCGTCTTTCGAGGTAAGGGATGTTATTTCTTCTTAAATGATATTATTTTCTTCAATATCATTATGCCGAAGTATTGATCTGAATTTTTTATCAAATTTGGAACTTTTCATGTTGGAGTTACTATTCATGAGTTACTATTCACGAGTTACTATTCACCGAAAAATAAAATTTTCTTCTTTTCGTCCAAAATATCTATTCTGGATACTAGCTTTGATTGTATCCATGTTTTGATCATTTTTGAATTTTACTCCACTATGATTATTTATGAGGTATTTTTGGACATGGAATAGCTGAAATACGAATCCTTAATATTTATTATTTTGTTTCACTGGATTCGTTTCCTTCAAAATATTGTTCATCATCCTCAGTCTTAAATGATGATATAATTGAATATCTTTGGCCTGTAGTGCAAAGATGAATAATTTTCTGATGAATATCTTTGGCCCGTAGTGCAAAGATGAACAGGTGTTGAGATGAACATGACCAACTGATGAATATCTTTGGCCTGTAGTGTAAAGATGACAATTTGATTCAAGATATTTATTGATTGATGTTACAGGATAAAATATTGATGATGAGCTTTTAAATTCATAGATAATCGTAGATTTCATTCTCTACGTAACTCTTCTATGAATTATTATTTTCCGCTGCGAATATTGATTTAAAAGTTTTTGTCTATTGTATTCTATTAGATTTTTCCCTGTTGAAGACTAACGATAATTTGTTGTATATTATTTTAGTCATAATATTCTTTACTGGGCTAGTTGAGCTCACCCTTTTCCTGTTGTTCCATTTTTCTTCTCAGGAGGCAAGAATGTAGCGAGTACTAGTCGGGGTATGGAATGATGGTTCAAGACAGTTATTTTTGTAGTCCTCACTATTTTGTAAAATAGTGTATCAATAAGTATAATGAGGACTTAATTGAGTATGAATACTGTCTAGATGACAATATCTGTATTTAAACTCACAGTATATGTGTTGTCGTATTTTGCACGACAATTGTAATAATAAAGTTGTAGTTATTTTCTGTACCATGTATTTAGCGACTCAAAATGGGTTGGATGGATTGGACCTATTTTGGGGGCGTCACAATTTTGAACTCTCTCAAACAGACTCTGAATATGACTGAAAATTGATGTAAAAATTGATTATTCGAATGATTAAATTCAAATGATATTTATAGGATGATTAGTTGTAAGACCTCAACTTTCATAAATAAAGATTAATTTTTTTCTCGAAATATATTTTTGAATATTATGGTGTGGATTTGATATAATGTTATAGTTGTGGGTAATATTTATAAATTTTGTAAAGTATGCAAGTTGTTATAAAATATTCGATTGGTCGGGGAATATTCGTTTTAATAAAAAATATTCGTACGACGGCACAATCATTGGTGGACCCACCCAACAGAATTATTGTTGGAGTTAGAAAACGACAGAAATATCTTTTTATAAAATAACGGCGGAAGTTTTACCGTTAACTGTTGAAATAACCCGGTGTTAAAAGTATAGTAATACGTGTGATTGCATAGTAGCTCACGGTATTGATTATTGATGCTTACGTAAGAAGTCACTCAGATTCATTATTCAATTCAATATTGCTACAGTAATTGCTGCATAGTATCTCACGTTATTTGATTCAATATAATGTTATAATATTTATATAATTAAATCAATAATTGAGATGACAAGTTTATTCATATTATTATTTACATAATTAACGATGTCTAGAAAGTTCTATCGGGAAAAAGAGTTTGGTCACTTAATTGCGCGCCAATAGGGAGAAATCCTTATCGAAAATTTCACTCTTTCCTGAGAACGAA